>OX122907.1:7372212-7517212 GCA_944738965.1 Nebria brevicollis | reverse complement strand
TAGCTTCACAATTCTCTGTTGAAACTAGGGAGGTTGTTTTGCCCCACCTGTATAAGAGGTTTTGGTTCTAATTCTTGATTTTTCACACTTCTTTTTACCCTTTTTATTAACGGTGTCATTGTTTTTACCAGTTTTCACTAAAATAAAAATAATTTATTCAAACTAATACAAAAATAAATTAAATAGGTCATGTTTTAGATTTTTATTTTTTATGAGATAAACAATAAAATTTCAGTGTACGTATAATGTAAATAATAACTGATACATACCTTTTAAAGAATTATTTATCTGTAGTTAAAATTTGTTCTTGTTATAAGAAATATGTAAAAACATTAATATTCTAACCTCACTTGCTTACTGTCAGAGAGTCTCTGTTTACCGTTCCTTTTATAGAAGCGGCTACCAATAGAAGAGCGCTGTAAGCATAAAGTGCTTCATTAATTGGCGCGCTCTTCAAATTTCATACCAATTAAAAAACACGTGTTTTTAATATTAAAAAATAAAAAAAAGTCAATATTCAACATTTGAAATGTTTCGATGAACTATTCATTTAGTTTATTTAACCAGGTACATATTAAAAAAATACGTTTTTCTAGTAAATATGATTGTAATTGCTTAAGCTATGGTAACCGTAAACTAACTAGAAATGGCTGTGAAAAGTACAATTTTGATATCGCTAAACAATATTCGTTTTTTTTTTAATTAATAATTTTAAAATGGACGTTCTAAAGGTTTTTTCTTGTTTGAAACTATATATAAATATTTAAATCGTTGTTATACCTACGCATTTGCACAGTTTTAAACGTATAAAACCAAGTTTTTGATACCTGTGCTATTACTAGCGATGTGCCGAATCTGGTCGCTTTACCCTATAGTGTGGCGAAAAAAGAAAAGAAATGATAATTTATGTATTAACATTTACGGAACGAAAAGAAAAGCAGAGAACCCTTTCAGATTTGCGTAAACAAAACAGCTACCCGGAGAAATGAAAGCATTTTAATAATGCTTGTTGCATTATTGCTTAATGAAATACGCATGAGACCCTCAATACCAGCATTGCGACGATGAAAAGTGTAACTAGGACACTGCTCGAAAATATGTTCGAGAGTGAACCTAGTGTTACAAGTGGAGCAGAGCGGTGGTTGTTCTCTTAGTAACAGATGCAAGTGTGTGAGACATGTATGGCCTATTCTCAGACGAGAGATGACCACTTGCTCACACCTAGTTAAGCGGAGCGGTGCCATCCACTGCTCCACTGACACCTTTACACGTTTTTACTAAGAGATGTGTTCCAGCCCTCCTGCCATAACTTGAGACAATATATATATATATATATATATATATATATATATATATATATATATATATATATATATATATATATATATATATATATATATATATATATATATATATTCAAACCCTGCTAAAAAGCAGAAAATTATGAGCCAGTTGACGGTAGCTCAAACACCCACGTTTCTGGTCATCAAGAAAAAGGACGGATCTGATTTTTTCAAAGTCTGACCCTTTTTAATTAGTAAACAGTTGTATAGTCTGGTTGGTGAGGTACAATTTGTTAAAAAAATTAAAGACGGTTTGTTGGTCGAAACAAAGTCGGCGAAACAAGCGACTCGATTACTGCAAACCACAGTATTTTCTGATTTTCCAGTGGACATTACGTCTCACGCTACCCTAAATACCGTCAAGGGCGTAATAACTTGTCGGGATTTATTGAACTGCACGAATGATGAGCTTTGCTCTGAATTAATGGCGCAAGGTGTATCCGAGGTCAGGCGAATTACACGTAAAGTCAGTGGCGTAGTCGAGAATACTGCTTCTATTATTGTTCCCTTTTCACTGCACAAGTTGCCAGAGAAGATTCGTGTGGCCATGTACAGTTTGCCTGTCAGGCCATACATACAATGCGGTGTTTTAATTGCCAAAAATTCGGGCACTCTTCTAAAACTTGCAAGGAGAATAAAATTTTTATTTGCGGCAAAGCACCACATGAAGAAGAGCGATGTTCCGACCCCGTTAAGTGCGTGAATTGTGGAGAGAGACATCTCGCGCTGTCGACAAACTGCTCCAAAGTCAAGGAAAAGTATGCTATCGTCAAATATAAAACGTTAAACAATTGTAGCTACCCGGAAGCTAGAGCTTTTATGCGGCAGAACTCCCCAGTCTCAGGGTTGAGCTTTGCGAAAGTTGTTGCAGCTAAGCCTACATCACCCGCGCCATCTGTAAATGATATCGCAGCTCTTCTTATACCAGCAATAAAAAAAATGATAACTGATGCTATTACGACAAACCTAGCCGCCATTATGAGCATTGTTACACCTTCCACAACCACACCCACTTGTATATCAGCATAACCGTTACTTCCAAATGTGCCAGGACCTGTTCTGCCAGGTGCACCATTACTTTCAACCACACTTCCTATTCTCAATGTCATGCAATCGCCTGCTCCTGTTCTATCAGGACAGGACACACATATTTCTGCCTCTGACTCAGAGTCAAGCGCTATGTCGATTGACAACGAGGCAGTTAAAAATGCTCGAAAGCCTAAAGATAGGCGTGTGTGGCCTAAGGGCAAACCAAGGAACCCGAAAACTTAACACTTTTCGGGTCTTCCTCAAAAGTCAGCTTTTCCGTCATAACTTTTTTCTACTTTCTATTCATTATTTATGTCAAATCCATTTATCATCCAATGGAATTGTAATGGAATCGTCAACCACCTAGCAGAGCTTAAACTTTTAATGGCTGAACATAACCCCAGAGTAGTCTGCATCCAAGAGAGTCATTTAAAACCTCTTGATTCTTTTAACTTGCGGGGATATAACATTTTCCGCAAAGACGTTGATCCTGTTGGTCGTGCCAATGGTGGCTTTGCAACTGTCCTTGAGTCTTCTGTCCCTTTTAAAGATTGCACTATCAGAACAAGATTACAGGCAGTAGCATGCCAGGTATTTTCACCCCGTAAAATTACAATTTGCAACGTCTACCTTCCGGATGGCAACTGGAGTTTAAATGACCTCGAGGATTTATTACGCCAACTACCGTCTCCTTTCATTCTTGTCGGTGACTTTAATGCCCACAACATACTCTGGGGTTCTGTTAGCACAGATGCCCGTGGTCGAATTGTCGAAAGCTTCTTGGACAACAATGATGTCACCCTTCTCAATACTGGATCAGCCACGCACATTAACATGAGATCAAGAAGTTTTTCGGCAATCGACTTATCTTTCTCTACATCTTCTTTAGCTGCATATCTTCAGTGGCAGGTAGTTGACGATGCCCATTTCAGTGACCATTTTCCCATTCTTGTGTCGTTTCTTTCTCATGCTGTTTCTGATGCTCAAGCATCAACAAGAAGATAGTTGTTTGATCTGGCGGATTGGAATGCATTTCGGAACAACCTAAAGCTACCTGATCCGTCACCAGATTTACTTGTAGAACTACAACATCTTTCTGATTGTATTCTGTTTTCCGCTTCGGTTTCTATACTGAAATCTTCTGGTCGAGCCAGGACGAGGTCAGTTCCCTGGTGGAAAGGTCAAGTTGCTGCCGATATTCGTGCAAAAAAGTGCGCGCTTAAAGTGTAGCGGCAAAATCCGACACTTGCACACCAAATCACGTTCAAAAAAGCACGTGCGCAAGCCAGACGCACAATTCTTATGTTTAAAACCGAGTCTTGGCGCGGTTTTGTTTATTCAATCGGTACTGATTCCGACCAAACTACACTTTGGAAGAAAATCAGATATATGAACGGCTACCAAAAATGTTCCCATATTCCAATGCTCCAGGTCAATGACCAAGTACACACTACTAGAGATGAGATTTGTGAGATTTTAGCAGACCAATTTGAGGCTGTTAGCAATTCGGACAATTATTCGCTTCATTTTTTGCGCGTAAAAGCGACTGAGGAGGTTCCACTGGACTTCGACTCGGATAACACTGAGTTTTACAATTCTAGATTTTCTTTCGACGAATTTGAGTTTGCACTCAGTTGTACTGCAGACACTTCTGTCGGGCATGACGATATCGCTTACGCAATGCTTCGACATCTACCCGATTATTTCAGGCAAGGAATAGTGAAATTTATTAACCATCTATGGGTTGAAAATATCAATCCTGACGTCTGGCGTGAAGCAATAATTGTACCGATTCTCAAAAAGGGAAAAGAAGTGTCTCATGCTTCTAGTTATCGTCCTATATCTTTGACGTGCCATCTACCAAAGATATATGAACGTATGATCAATTCCCGGCTCAGCTGGCTTCTAGAATCTCGCAATCTCATCAACAAATATCAATGTAGATCTCTGCAGCACCATTCCACCACTGACCTTCATCTGTATTTGTTAAATGGCATTCAGTCTAGTATCTTAAAACACAACCATTTGGTTGCTGAGTTTTTTGATCTAGAAAAAGCGTTCGACATGACCTGGAGATATGGAATACTACGAAAATTACACAACTGGGGTCTACGGGGCCATCTGCCTCAATTTATAGAAAACTTTCTTTGTCGCCGTTCATTTAGGGTCCGAGTTGGAGAAACTCTCTCTTCTACACGACCGTTGCAAAGCGGTATTTCTCAAGGCTCATCCGTAAGTGTAACTTTATTCTTGATTGCAATCAATGACATCGTTCCTACCATCACCAATACCGTTGTATATTGTCTCTATGTCGACGACCTCGACCTCTTCACTGTGTCTCAAACCCTCGATCTATGTCAGTAGAGATTACAGCAGGCTGTAGACATTGTTACTCTGGCCGCATCCGACCGTGGTTTCCGTTTCTCTACAGAAAAGACATGTGCTATCGATTTTTGTCGACTACGCAAAGCACACAACTGTCCTGTTGTGACGCTTTAGAACAGACCAGTGCGGATTGTAGATGAGGTGAAGTTTCTGGGTTTAATTTTCGACAAACGTTTCTTACTGTTGAAACACATCTACACTGTTTCTGCGCAGTGCAGAATGACATTGAATGCAATCAAGTGTATTGCCTCCACAAAATGGGGAGCCGAAAGGGACTCTTTGCTACGCTTGTACACCAGTCTGGTTCTGTCCAGGATAAACTACGGTGCCATCATTGTGTATACAGCTATTTCCCATCACTTGAAGAAGCTAGACAGTATACACAATGCTGGTATTCGAACTGTCACCGGTGCGTTTAGGACTACGCCAATTCCAAGCCTTCACTGTGAAGCTGGTGTTTCGCCACTTCACATAAGGTATATGAAACTTGGTATGAGGTACGTGTGCAAAATTCAAACGCTCACGCAGCACCTGAACTATACCATATTTTTCCGCAATGCAAAGTTAGACCGTTTGTATAGAAATAGTGCGACTTCCCTATACCCACTCGCATTAAAACTCCCAAGACTGTTGAATACCATCCTCAACAACCAAGGGCATGTATTACCACGGATATATTCCGCAGTACCTCCATGGGCATCTAGAGGCTTATCAACAAATCTTGCGCTGACCAGTAAGCCAAAAGCTTCCACTCCTCATGCTATATACCTAGTCGAATTCTTTATTCAGCTGCAACGGTACACAGATTTTCAACACACATATACCGATGGCTCCAAGACAGACTCTGGAACTGGCTGTGCTTTCGTGACTGACGGCGTATCCCACTCGTTCACACTGTCACCCATATGCTCGGTGTATACCGCAGAGTTATATGGGATCATCTCCTCTCTTCGACACTCCCGTCGATCTATCGATGAGTGACGTCACCTGCTCGTCTGCACTGATTCGCTGAGTGTCATGTTGGGTATCAGTAGCAGATTTTCATCTGATCCTACTGTAGTGAACATTCGCAGGGAAATCGATAGATTGCGGGAGCTACAGAGAGATGTCGTACTTATGTGGATACCCGGTCATGTAGGGATACCCGGCAATCACTGTGCCGACCAGGCTGCTCTTGGGGCAGCCAACAGCGACTATCTAGTTCGTCATCCCTTGCGCGCCGATGATGTGTTGATATCTGTGTCTGTTCATTGTCTTAAGACATGGCAAGAGGAGTGGAATAATTCCACTAGCAAATTGCGACGTGTAAAGGTGTCAGTGGAGCGGTGGTTACCACCGCTCCGCCTAACAAGGTGCGAGCAAGTAGCTGTCTCACGTCTGAGACTAGGGCACACTTGTCTCACACACTTGTTCCTGTTACTTGGAGAACAACCACCGCTCTGCTCCACTTGTAACACTAGGCTCACTCTCGATCATATCTTCGAGCAGTGTCCTAGTTACAATTTGCATCGTCGCAATGCTGGTATTGAGGGTCTCTTGGCGAGCTATTTAAGCAATGATGCGATGCACATAAGTAAACTGCTAACGTTTCTACGTGCAATTGATATGTTGCAAAAAATCTAAAACGTTACTTTCTTTTCGTTCTCGACAGTTAGCATTTCATTATTTTTATTGTAATTATTTTTCTTTTCTCTCGGGGCTGTGATTTTAGGCAGTTCCCGACTGGTTTCTGCACATATCAGCAGTGCAGAGGACGCTTCACATTTGTGAATGCATAATATACTTTCTTTACGTTCTATTTTAGCCAAATCTCTCGTTTCAGTAATTTCACGACAGAGCTATATTGTATGCTAGTTCCTGCACATTGAACATTTAAATCATATTAAACAATCGTCTATATAAGCGGTAATGACCTTAGCAGTCGATCCGCTATAATAATTAAAATATATATATATATATATATATATATATATATATATATATATATATTTCGCTATTCAAAATTTATATTTTGAAGCTATTTAATGGTAAAATATTTTATTGGTGCCAGGGGTTGCACAGGTAAATATAATTTTAAACATTTTTTAAAACTAACGATGAGTTTGTATGATAAAAGGTTTATTTTAAATTCAAGTAGCTGGCCACTAATTTTTTCAGTTTTCCTTTTATATTGGTTGTGGTATATAAAAGTAATAGACGTACTACTTTATTTTGAAGCTTATTTAAAAAAAAAATACAATTCGCATTGAAATTTGATGTAATATAATTTTATTTACATAAAACATTCAAACAACTTTCAGTACGACATTTAATGTCTATTGTTAGCAATATATATAAGAAATACAATTTTTCTAAGGGTAATACAATACTATAAAATATTAAGGCAATAACTTTTTGACATAAAATATTGTTTAAGACCAGGCTATTCTACATATAGATAATCACAACCAAATACAAATCAGTCAACCAAAATGTAATTATATTTGAAAAACAATAGAGTGTAGGACTTAACGTCAACCATTACAAAAGATGTTTAAATACAGTCACGCATGCCACGAGATGGCAGTTTAATTTAAAAATAGTATTTGATTGTTTAGTTCAGAATTTATTTTCGAAAATATTATAATATTATTAATATATTATATTATTTTAACAAAATACGTAGAAGCAACTCCAGTGCATTTAGTATTCATTTCTTTGGTTATTTAAACTATTGTTATAGCAGAAAATGACAATTTTATCACAGATCTGATATTTCGTGGAGGCTCATCGAGTATCAGTGCTATTTACTACAACAATTATCAGTCATCAGATAATTAACTCTTTCCAAAACATTAATAAAGTTAATAAACCAATGAAAATTTATCTCTAATGTCTGTGTAAATTAATATTTCTTTAATTCATAGCAATAATGATAACGTCCAGTCCAATAATAAACTCATATGGCATACCGAAACCGTTCAAGTGATGATTTTGAATATTGGAATAAAATGACGTAAGCTGTTACATATCAATTATTAAAAATTAATAAATTTCCATAGATACTGCCTTTTAAACTCCAACGTTCTCCATTATAAAACAACGCAAAGAATTAAAATAAATTCGTAATAATATTTCTGCAATATTTATTTTATTTTAAATAATGATATTATTCTTTAGATTTCTGAAACAAAATATCGCTTATATTGATGATGATATATAAAAGTATCATGGTAGATTTATTGAACAACTTAAACGGAAAATTACGTCTTAACTTATAATAGATTGTACTTAGCAAAAATATTTACGTTCTTTATTATGCAGCAATAAATAACGTTCTATATGTTACGAATTACTTTTTTACATCAGAATCCAACGGTACATCTCGTTTTAATTCGACATATGCACTTAAGGCAGTTTTTGTCCTATTTACTTTTGTCATGGTAATGTTTGCACCTATTATTCCTTCATCGAGATATAAAATTTCAGCACGCTCCATAAATAATTCAAAACATGCCTAAAATGAATAAACTATAACTATTGCTAGCAATTATTTCTAACAGGTATTGTGAATCAATAACTAATATGTACTTTCTTATACGCAGTATAAGTAAGTATTTTAATCACGAAAAATTTCGATCTCGAGAATTTAACGGAAATATACGTTTTGACCTTCCATTTAACGATTCTGACTAATTTTGCAATGCTGTCTGTCTGTGTGTGTCTGTGTGTGTATGTGTGTGTGTGTGTGTGTGTGTGTTTGTGTGTGTGTATGTGCATGTGTGTATGTAATTGTGTGGCTGTTTGGGTATTTAAATGAGTGTACCTCAATGGATGTAGGACAAATTATGATACTTTAAACTTAAGCTTTGCGTATTCTTGGGGTGTATATCCTATTTATAAAAAATATAGTCAAACCGGAAATATGTGTTTACTTTAGTCATATTTTGCGGTTTCTGCAATTACTCAAAAATATTTGAAGTAACAGAAAAATTATTTGGATTACAGTTAAAGGTGATAATATTTTTCATACCTTCAGTTAGATAATTTTTTTCGTAAATGGTACCGGAGACAGGGAGTACACTATTGAAATATGTTCTTATTATAATTATTTTCACAAATCTTTTATCAACTTAGTCCGCCAATTGCTTAATAGCAAAACAAAATTATTAAATAATTTGATATATGACATTTAATGATTTATTTAGTTTTTCGACTGGTATAGTTCATAAATAAATGTTTTTTGCAGGAATACAGTCAATATTTACCCAATACTTGCATTTTTTCTAAGAGTTATACTTTGTCATTATAATAAAATAGACATTCATATGGTTAAAAAATTATATACACATAATCTTCATCGTAATTAAAACAATAAATAAATAAATAAGTCAATAAAATATAAAAATTATCACTTTAAACAAAAAAAAAAAATTTAACAAACATGGCTACTTTTTCGTTACAACTAATTGTTCTTAATTAATTAGTAGCCAATTGTTTCTGGTTCATATATAGTTATTAGTATAATTTTAGTTGTGTTTTTTTGCTTTTTTATATTTTATTAGTCCTAATTTAGTGTATTATATTTATGACAAACGTTATTATACATTATTGACATGTTGTAAATATCCGTTTCCATATTAATATTATTTTTATTCTTTGCTATATGCAACATTTCTAACGATAATCGTTTATGTAATTTTTTTTCTCTTTTAATTATTTTAGTTTCTTCAAAATTAAAAGTGTGTTGTTTTGTATATATATATATATATATATATATATATATATATATATATATATATATATATATATATATATATATATATATATATATATATATATATATATATATATATATATATATATATATATATATATATATATATATATATATATATATATATATATATATATATATATATATATATATATATATATATATATATATATATATATATATATATATATATATATATTGACTGCATTCCTACAAAAAAAAAATTTATTTATGACAATTAATATTTAACCTCAGAAATAACTTAGATAAAAGGGGTTCCAAAAGTTTGTAATATATTATAAAATAAAAATTGTATAGATATGATCTAATCAAATAACGTATAAGAAAGTTCAGTGCAAGCTACTACAGATGTTATAAATATAAATCCCTATCAATGCAAATAAAGGCAAACTGGGTGTTGCAACAGCATTAAGGATGTGCTTGGTTCTATTTCTTTACAAAGTTTGGTGAACGATATTGAAGTGAACGCAGTTCTTCAATCGCTTATTGATCTGGTTGATTTTATTAATTTTGTGAATGCAACGACAATTACTGGGGGATGAATATGTTTATGATTGGTTTTAAGAAACGGTACAGAAAGATCTATTTTGAATCGTATGAAGATGTACCGGCAAATTCGCTATTGGAATGGCTAATCCTTGTTTTTGCCTGAGGGTTTTTTGTGAAACTGCTATGTATTTCTCGTGATATGTTTCAGTCGTGGAAGCCAATACGTTTCACATAATTTCTTTAATGAATTATGAACAGAAAAATGTTCCATATCGTTATGCGCCGATTGTGCAGCCTGAGTACGCATTTTTTGTGCTACTACTAATTGAATACCGATCGCTGTTATTTGGTCTAGTAGTCCTTCTCTAAATGCATTATCTTTGTAAAAGTTCAGTTCGTAATCCGTTCCTGGTGGTTGTGATAGTACGTTGTGTACTTCCTTAATTTTATGCAACTGTTGATTCTTCAGATAGCATCCATTCCTTTCATTTTGAAATCTTTTTATTTATTAACATTTATTACAATGTTATTTAATATTAAATAAACACATGATTGGTTTTATCAGAGCTCTTACTCGCCAAGAGAGTGTATATCAGTGTTTAAGTATATATTGTGTTGTGTGCTTAAAACATTGCGTTTTTGTCTGTTATATTTTGGTTTACATACATTTTTGTGTTAAGATTGTGTTTTATGGGAAAAGGGGAACCAAAAACCCATTTAAATGCATGGCATCTTGTCCGAATAGTATACAAAGTTCTACACCAATGCTTAAGTTCGGATTGCTTCCGGTGGTTCTTGTTTGGTTTGCGATTACGATTGGAAGCATCAACATGATAAATCCAGGTTCAGGTCTGTATTCTGCCGTGTTCTTGCCAGTCGAGCCACCATTTTGAAATTCGTAGAAATACAGTTTGTGGTGCTTTGCAGTCTGTAATCATACCGAATTGGATTGGAACTACGACCACAATTTTATGTTTAGAATACGGGTGGTTCTGTTCATGTGCGATTGTTTGTCTACTGTTTCGTGATACTTTTGGTTAATTTGTCTACTGTTCTACGCTGTTTACTGGCTCAGGTATGAGCTTCTGTAATTGCTTTTGGATTGCATATTTCAGGCATGGGGCGTTTGATTAATTTTTCTATCAATACGTTGTAAGCATTTGTTGTTCAGTTCAATTTCATGATTTATCCTATTTCAGAAGTTGCGTTGGATGTCCAGCCTTGTCGGCATCCTTATAAACAAATTGTCGAAAGTGGATGGTCATATCAATAAATTACTAATTGAGTGGTACAGTGTTTCGAGTTGTACTACGTTTGTTCCTAGCTAGTTACTACTCAGACTATCTACATTAAACAAATTACATTTGATTTAGATATCTTTGATTGAGTGTAGTGGATTTCCAATTTAGTTGTAGTATCGAAGATTTGCGTAGATTAATCTGATCATTTAGGTAGATTTCTGGCGGGTCAGATAAGGTGGAGATTGAAATGTTGTAATATTCCATCTTCCTATTTTTCGTTATGGAGTTTTAAAGAGTAAAGGTCAACGCCAATTAAGTTTTAAAAAACATTGGTATATTTGAAGAATGTTGGCGGATCGAGGAGTTTCTTTTGCAGCCTATATTTTTGTGTTCATCTGGTCTGATACCGTCATGACTTGTGTTATGTCCCGGGTAGATGATGGTTGTTTAAAAGAAGTGGTTTTGGATGGAACAACGTCCAAGTAGGGTGGATCTGGCTTTGACCAGGGTTGGACCTACTTGTGGTTGTCTGCCTAACAGGGTGTGCCTGGTGGTTACAGGATTGGACCTGTTAGGGGACTCATGTAGTAATAGATATCTGGTGGTATCCGGATGTCTACTGTGAGATGGTGAAATGTCTCCGACCGTGTAGACGGTCAGTTATTTGCAAATGTGAATTAATTCTTCGAGGACGAAGTATAGTCAGGATTGGTCGACTGTAAGGCATTAATTTATTACGGTCCTGTGTTCTTAAAATTTCATTGTAAACAGACGTTGAACTATATCTTTCTTAAGTAGAACAGTCACCGTTGATGCGTGAGACTGTGCACTATGGTTGTGAGTGGGTGAAATGTGCATGTGTGAGTGCATACGAGGGGTGACGCGGTCCAAGGGACGAGCGATGCTGTTGGTCAAACCAATGCTGTATGTTGATGGCGGATTGCTAATTGTTGAGTGAGTATTCTCACTGTCATTCAGGTATTTTCCTATTTCCTTATCCTCAATGTTATATCTTCTAATCAGGGCGTGCTTGGCTTGTTTCAAGATTAGACCTGTATTTCAGTACTTGCACCGTGGGTGCAGGTGTTTCTTCCTCAGGGTGGATCTGGTTTCGACCAGGGTTGGACCTGAGGGAAATTCGTCCAAGTAGGGTGGATCTGGCAGAGGTCCAGGGTTGGACCTACTTGGGGTTGCCTACCTAGTGGGGTGTGACTGGTAGAGTCAGGAATGGACCCACTAGGAGATGCCCATTAGGGAATGCCCGTAATGGAAGCCTGCCTTCAGGGTGTATCTGGCTATGGACCAGGGCTGGACCTGCTGGTGGTTGCCTATCTAACAGGGTGTGCCTGGTAGCTCCGGATTGGATCTGTTAGAGGATGCCCATGAGGGAAGACTACCATCAGGGTGGATCTGGCAGAGGTCCAGGGTTGGACCTGTTGGTAGATAAGCTTGTCGTGGACAAGTATGTACAGGGCTTGAAGGCACTGTCTCCATATTCTGTAACCTACCTAATCCTTTGTATAATGTCTTGTGGTATCGGTATGACATGTTGTATTTTTATAATGCAGGTGTGAAGGATACCAAGGCGACGCCCAAACCTTAGGCGCCGTTATAACCATCAATGTGTTCGTAGGATGTCTTAGCATCAGGTCAACCAGTCATTTATACATATTAATCGTAATGACTTTAATTAGACTTTAGTATTGTTCTTCTAAAACTGTTTATATTGTATTTTATAACCGATCTATAACTACGTTAGAAAAAGCGCTCTTATATATATATATAAATATATATATATATATATATATATATATATATATATATATATATATATATATATATATATATATATATATATATATATATATATATATATATATATATATTATATATATATATATATATATATATATATATATATATATATATATATATATATATATATTTATATATATATATATATATATTATATATATATATATATATATATATATATATATATATATATATATATATATATTATTACAGCTGATCGACTACTAAGGTCATTACCGCTTATATAGACGATCGTGTAATAAGATTTTTAATGTATATCAAAAATGAATAAAAAATATATATGATCTGAGTTTAATACAAAAATAAAAAAGGGGCGTTGAGTCTATGAATTAAATAAGTATTGTGTTTTAGTGAGAAGAAAAAATAGTTCAGTAAATTATCATAGTGAAAGAAATTGAGTAATGTTTTTACAATTGTCAAATGGACACTGCACTCTTGATGGAACTAGCATATAATAAAGCTCTATTATATATATATATATATATATATATATATATATATATATATATATATATATATATATATATATATATATATACATATATATATATATATATATATATATATATATATATATATATATATATATATATATATATATATATATATAGATATATATATATATATATATATATATATATATATATATATATATATATATATATATATATATATATATATATATATATATATACAACCTTACCCTATAAATATATATATATATATATATATATATATATATATATATATATATATATATATATATATATATATATATATATATATATATATATATATATATATATATATATATATATATTTATAGGGTAAGGTTGTATATATATATATATATATATATATATATATATATATATATATATATATATATATATATATATATATATAAGTTATATTAGTGTATTATAAGCATATTACATGTTGCATTATTAGCTGATGATTTGATTTCTTTGTCTTGTTAGACAACACATGTTTATTGTCACGTGACAAGTGTAAGTTACGAAACCTATAAATGTTCCGAATTTTAGATATAAGTCACGTATTCTGTTCAGATCTTGTTCTGTTTAAACATCATAATAAACACGTACAATAAAATTATACAAGATATCATTTTTTGTTAAACTTTGTATAGTGAGAAATAAAAGTGGCGCAGTCGGTAGGATCTCCGAAAAGAGTAACGTTCGAAACGCTATTAAATAAATTAAAAAAAAAAAAGCGTCAATTCGTTATTAACGTACTCGGTCGATTTTAATCGTTCATTCGGAAGATCAAGGAAGAATCTACACCCGCAGAAACGTTTAACTCAATACAAGGGTTAAATCCAACGTCAAGAAGACAGATACGTCCAGGATCCGGGAACCTGCAGCACTACAGCCGCAGCCGTCTTGTTACACGCAGGGAACCCGCAAACCTAAGCACCAGCAACTTCACTGAGCCCGCAAACCGAGTGCCCGAAGTCTCCGCCGCATAAATGAAGATTGCAATAGCCAACATTCTTCTAACAATATTACTGTAAGCATTACTAAAAAACTATCATATTATTTAGTTACTAGAGAAGTGTGATTTGGTTAACACTTCGAACTCCCGACATAGGAGTGAATTTTAACTAACAAATAAATTAGTATAAGAAAAAGCCAACCTGGCATTAAATTTATCAACCTTATTTGAATCAATACTCGAAATCGAGCAGGACTCAAATATTTTAAATTGTAATACTTCAAGTATGGCAAATACATCTGAAATTAAATTTTTGTTGGACGGTATTCCAAATTTTAATGGAAACCCAAAACTTTTAGCTTCTTTTATTATCACTTGCGACGAAATAGTAGACATATTAAATTCTACAGTCGGAATAACGGATTTACAAAAAAAATGTGCATTATTTCACATAAAAAGTAAAATAACGGATAAAGCCGCCGAGGAATTGCGTAATTATAAATTTGAAAACTGGCTACACCTAAAAACCCATTTATTAAGCTGTTTCCAAAATGATCAAAAACCTACTACCATTATTCTAGATATTTTAAGAGATTGTAATTCTACGAAAAATGCAAGGAACTTATTAAATAATATAAAAGATAAATTTGAATTATTCAAAACTAAAATTATCACCACCTATGATAATAATGTTGCAAACGAATTAAAAAAATTTAACGAGTCTTTAATAGTAACTCATTTCATTAGTTCATTGAGAGACCCTATGCGAAATAACTTGGCTACACGAAATCCGCAAACTATTAGTGATATTGAAAAATTATTATTAAATGATTTTCAGTATATGCAATATTCAGAAAATAAAATCCGCTCTTTACCGAATATTCCTCCTACGAAATTTCCATTAGCAAATACAAACTTCCCTACCGGACCAATCTACAGGAATTTTACTAGTAACCAACCCAAAAGATTCGCCCCACGTCAAAATATTATTAATAACCAAAGACAAAAACCACCAACACCCATGTCAACCCAATCCAGAATGACAACTAGTTCCAATCAACCTAACAGTTACTTTATGAGACAAAATAGACAATTCGGCACAACCACACCAAATTACATTGTAGAAGAACTTAACACAAACGAAGATGATAATAATTTACCCGTGCACGAAAATGTCGAAGACATTGACGAATCAGAAAACATCACTGACGAAAACTCTTTTTTAGACTTAGACGAAATAACACAACAGAAGAATTGATGAATATAAACTGTAATTCAAAATTACCCTTTATCAGAATTAAAGATTATATTATACTTTTGGACACAGGCAGCACTATTAATCTAATAAACAAGAATTTTGTGGAATCAGAAAACAAAAAAAACAATAGGTTTAAAATTTTTAAAGAAAACTTCACTTTTAAAACAGCTAGTGGCAAATCTTCCGGAGATTCATATGTTATAATCAATGTTAATAAAAATCCGATTAAATGTTATGTTAATAATTTCCATAAAAACTTTAATTTATTATTGGGTATTAACACTCTAGAAATATTAGGCATGTCTATTGATTTAAAGAATAAAAAGGCAATATTAAACAATAAAGAATGTAACTTCGAATATTTTAACGCCCATAATACTAATTGTTTCAACAGCGAATTAAATGAAATTTATATTAGAAGTGATCATTTAAACGAAGAAGAGGAAAAAGAGCTGTTTAAAGTAATCTGTGAATACCAAATGATTTTCCCAAAAGAAAAAGAACCCTTAACACACACAAGTGTAATACAACATAAAATCACGACTACAGACGAAACCCCTATATACACAAAAAGTTACCGGCACCCCGAGATTTATAAAAACGAGATTAATAACCAAATAGCCAAACTTTTAGATGACAAAATAATCCAACCATCCTATTCACCTTGGTCGTCCCCAGTGTGGATGGTGCCTAAAAAATTAGACGCAAGCGGTAAAAAGAAATTTCGAATGGTCATCGATTATAGAAAACTAAATCAAAAAACAGTAGACGACAAATTCCCGATACCCAACATAACAGAAGTGCTTGATAAATTAGGAAAAAATATATATTATACAACTCTCGACTTAGCATCCGGTTTCCACCAAATCCAAATGCATCCTGATTCTATTAGTAAAACCGCCTTCAACACCGATAAAGGACATTTCGAATTCACACGAATGCCCTTTGGCCTAAAGAATGCACCCGCAACCTTTCAGCGACTGATGAATTATGCCTTAAGGGAACATTTAAATAAAATTTGCTTAGTATATTTAGACGATATTATTATCTTAGGAACAAGTTTACAAGAGCATATTGGAAATATCAGAAAAGTATTTAAAACATTAAAATTGCATAATTTAAAAATACAGTTAGATAAAAGTGAGTTTTTAAGGAAAGAAGTTGCTTATTTGGGTCATATTATTTCACAGGAAGGAGTAAAACCTAACCCTTCAAAAATCGAAGCAGTAAAATCCTTTCCCATCCCTAAAACTCAAAAGGAGATCAAACAATTTCTAGGACTTATTGGCTATTATAGAAAATTTATTCCGAATTTCGCCAAACTGACTAAACCTTTAACAAACTATTTAAAAAAGGGAAACAAAGTAGATACTAATAATAAACAATATATTGAAAGTTTCGAAAATTCAAAATTACAATTAATAAATTCACCTATTCTCCAATATCCTGATTTTACAAAGACCTTCACTATAACCACTGACGCAAGCAATTACGCCATAGGAGCCGTATTAAGCCAAAATGTAAAAGGAAAAGACCTACCAGTAGCATACGCGTCTAGAACATTAAACGAGCATGAGATAAATTATTCCACAACAGAAAAGGAACTATTGGGAATAGTTTGGGCATGTAAATATTTTAGACCATATGTTTATGGAGTGAAATTCAAAATCGTAACAGATCACCGCCCACTAGTTTGGCTTATGAATCTAAAAGACCCCAATTCGAAATTAATGAGATGGCGTATTAAACTCGAAGAATATGACTACGAAATTATATATAAAAAAGGAACAATGAACTCAAATGCCGACGCTTTATCGAGAATACGAAACAATTTCGAACTAAAATTTACCCACAAAAACATTTTTGAAAAACCAAATAACATAATACATTGTATAAGCAAAGATTTTAAATTAAATAAAGGTTTCGCATTAGAAGTCAATAAAAATTTCAATAGCAAAAATTATTTACAAAATATAAAAATGAATAGTCAAAATTTTGCAATACAACCAATATATGAAGAAAAATATAAATTAATACATTTAATAACAAAATCAAATTACTTCGATAAACCAACGTTAAATACAATTGAAGATAGACTTATCGAGATCAAAAATTATTTAATTGAAAACGACATTTTTGAAATTCATTCACCCAAAATATGTTCCGGGCTAGACGAAATCAATTTTGAATTAATTAAAAATTTAATTTGTAAAATATTTCAAGACACTCATATAATTTGGTTTATCCACGAACTTCCAGAAATAAATGTCAGTGATTCTTTAGAAAGTTTACTACCCAATTTAGATGATACCGACGAACAGAAATCTTAAGCAAGATCGACTCAACCGCCGGAATTAATTTATTAGAACTCGGCAATGTGAATATTTATACGCATTCTAAATATTCATATTATCATTTTAATTTTAGTAAAATTAGTGTAGAATTCGATAAAATAACAATATATATTTTAGATATAAAAGAAAAAATTAGCAATAGTAAGAGAATTTACATTATGAAAGGGAATTACAAAATAATTTGAATATACTAAATTATAACTATGCAAAAGTTAAGGCAAAACTCGTAAATTTATTCAATAAAAGGTCAAAAAGAGGTTTAATAAATGGACTAGGTAACATAATCAAAAGTATAACAGGGAATTTAGATTCACAAGATGCGGAAAAATATGAATTAATGTTCGAAAAAATTAAGGAAAACCAGAAATTATTACAAGAACAAAATATAGAAAATATTAAATTAAATAAGGAAATGATTAATAAATTTAATAAACAAATCGAAAATCTATTTCATAACGAAAATTTAATAAGGTCCAGAATAATGCAGTTAGATGGGATGTTACAAAATCAAATGACCTACGAAAACTTATTTAGGATAAAAGATATTATAAATCAGATTGTTTTCATGTTAATTAATATTCTCGAAATGATAGATGAAATAGAGACCAGCCTTACTTTTTGTAATATAGGAAAACTACATAGTTCCATAATAAATATAAATGAATTAAAACATTTAATATCTGAATTTAATATAAATTTAAAATGTTGGGATTTAAATATCCAAATAACCAGTCATTGTAAAATTGAACAAGATCAAATAAAATATCTTCTAGAAATACCACTATTCGAAAATCAAAATTACGTATTATACCAACGTTAGTTGAAAATCAGATGTATTTGCTAAATAAAGAAAAAGAATTAATTATGAAACATAATAATAAATTGTATTACGTCTATGATTGTAAAATGATTAATAATAATAACTATTGTAAAACAAACTTTATAGAAGTCAATGAATGTTATAAACAATTAATAAACTATCAAAATAATGAACAATGCGAATATCATAAAATAAATGAAATATTTGCCTTATTCAAAATTGAAAATTCAAACATAGCTTACATCGCTAGTAGTAAAACAAGAAATTTGGAAATAAATTGTACACATTATTATATTAAAAAGAGAATTATGGGAATATACAAATTTATTGTCGGGAATAATTGTACGATAGATAATTATAATTTAGTCCCAACAATGAATAATGCTAGAGAAATCATTTTTGAAAACATGAATTTTGAAATCAGAAATGACAAAATTGTTAATAGATCTTTTGAAATCAACACTATTCATAAACAAAATATAATTATACCCGAAATCCCAAAGATAAAAGAAATAACTACTAACGGAGAACATAGTGTAACTAACTCTGTAATGATAGTAATTATAATTGTAATTCTAATCATTGTAATAATATATAAAGTAAGAGTTAAATATTTGAAAATTAAGAAAAATAAAATTAATACCGATATATTTTTGGAAGATGTCAGAAACTCGGTAATATTGTAAAAAGAACTTAAATCATCTCTTAATAAGGGAGGAGTTATATTAGTGTATTATAAGCATATTACATGTTGCATTATTAGCTGATGATTTGATTTCTTTGTCTTGTTAGACAACACATGTTTATTGTCACGTGACAAGTGTAAGTTACGAAACCTATAAATGTTCCGAATTTTAGATATAAGTCACGTATTCTGTTCAGATCTTGTTCTGTTTAAACATCATAATAAACACGTACAATAAAATTATACAAGATATCATTTTTTGTTAAACTTTGTATAGTGAGAAATAAAAGTGGCGCAGTCGGTAGGATCTCCAAAAAGAGTAACGTTCGAAACGCTATTAAATAAATTAAAAAAAAAAAAAAGCGTCAATTCGTTATTAACGTACTCGGTCGATTTTAATCGTTCATTCGGAAGATCAAGGAAGAATCTACACCCGCAGAAACGTTTAACTCAATACAAGGGTTAAATCCAACGTCAAGAAGACAGATACGTCCAGGATCCGGGAACCTGCAGCACTACAGCCGCAGCCGTCTTGTTACACGCAGGGAACCCGCAAACCTAAGCACCAGCAACTTCACTGAGCCCGCAAACCGAGTGCCCGAAGTCTCCGCCGCATAAATGAAGATTGCAATAGCCAACATTCTTCTAACAATATTACTGTAAGCATTACTAAAAAACTATCATATTATTTAGTTACTAGAGAAGTGTGATTTGGTTAACACTTCGAACTCCCGACATAGGAGTGAATTTTAACTAACAAATAAATTAGTATAAGAAAAAGCCAACCTGGCATTAAATTTATCAACCTTATTTGAATCAATACTCGAAATCGAGCAGGACTCAAATATTTTAAATTGTAATACTTCAAGTATGGCAAATACATCTGAAATTAAATTTTTGTTGGACGGTATTCCAAATTTTAATGGAAACCCAAAACTTTTAGCTTCTTTTATTATCACTTGCGACGAAATAGTAGACATATTAAATTCTACAGTCGGAATAACGGATTTACAAAAAAAATGTGCATTATTTCACATAAAAAGTAAAATAACGGATAAAGCCGCCGAGGAATTGCGTAATTATAAATTTGAAAACTGGCTACACCTAAAAACCCATTTATTAAGCTGTTTCCAAAATGATCAAAAACCTACTACCATTATTCTAGATATTTTAAGAGATTGTAATTCTACGAAAAATGCAAGGAACTTATTAAATAATATAAAAGATAAATTTGAATTATTCAAAACTAAAATTATCACCACCTATGATAATAATGTTGCAAACGAATTAAAAAAATTTAACGAGTCTTTAATAGTAACTCATTTCATTAGTTCATTGAGAGACCCTATGCGAAATAACTTGGCTACACGAAATCCGCAAACTATTAGTGATATTGAAAAATTATTATTAAATGATTTTCAGTATATGCAATATTCAGAAAATAAAATCCGCTCTTTACCGAATATTCCTCCTACTAAATTTCCATTAGCAAATACAAACTTCCCTACCGGACCAATCTACAGGAATTTTACTAGTAACCAACCCAAAAGATTCGCCCCACGTCAAAATATTATTAATAACCAAAGACAAAAACCACCAACACCCATGTCAACCCAATCCAGAATGACAACTAGTTCCAATCAACCTAACAGTTACTTTATGAGACAAAATAGACAATTCGGCACAACCACACCAAATTACATTGTAGAAGAACTTAACACAAACGAAGATGATAATAATTTACCCGTGCACGAAAATGTCGAAGACATTGACGAATCAGAAAACATCACTGACGAAAACTCTTTTTTAGACTTAGACGAAATAACACAACAGAAGAATTGATGAATATAAACTGTAATTCAAAATTACCCTTTATCAGAATTAAAGATTATATTATACTTTTGGACACAGGCAGCACTATTAATCTAATAAACAAGAATTTTGTGGAATCAGAAAACAAAAAAAACAATAGGTTTAAAATTTTTAAAGAAAACTTCACTTTTAAAACAGCTAGTGGCAAATCTTCCGGAGATTCATATGTTATAATCAATGTTAATAAAAATCCGATTAAATGTTATGTTAATAATTTCCATAAAAACTTTAATTTATTATTGGGTATTAACACTCTAGAAATATTAGGCATGTCTATTGATTTAAAGAATAAAAAGGCAATATTAAACAATAAAGAATGTAACTTCGAATATTTTAACGCCCATAATACTAATTGTTTCAACAGCGAATTAAATGAAATTTATATTAGAAGTGATCATTTAAACGAAGAAGAGGAAAAAGAGCTGTTTAAAGTAATCTGTGAATACCAAATGATTTTCCCAAAAGAAAAAGAACCCTTAACACACACAAGTGTAATACAACATAAAATCACGACTACAGACGAAACCCCTATATACACAAAAAGTTACCGGCACCCCGAGATTTATAAAAACGAGATTAATAACCAAATAGCCAAACTTTTAGATGACAAAATAATCCAACCATCCTATTCACCTTGGTCGTCCCCAGTGTGGATGGTGCCTAAAAAATTAGACGCAAGCGGTAAAAAGAAATTTCGAATGGTCATCGATTATAGAAAACTAAATCAAAAAACAGTAGACGACAAATTCCCGATACCCAACATAACAGAAGTGCTTGATAAATTAGGAAAAAATATATATTATACAACTCTCGACTTAGCATCCGGTTTCCACCAAATCCAAATGCATCCTGATTCTATTAGTAAAACCGCCTTCAACACCGATAAAGGACATTTCGAATTCACACGAATGCCCTTTGGCCTAAAGAATGCACCCGCAACCTTTCAGCGACTGATGAATTATGCCTTAAGGGAACATTTAAATAAAATTTGCTTAGTATATTTAGACGATATTATTATCTTAGGAACAAGTTTACAAGAGCATATTGGAAATATCAGAAAAGTATTTAAAACATTAAAATTGCATAATTTAAAAATACAGTTAGATAAAAGTGAGTTTTTAAGGAAAGAAGTTGCTTATTTGGGTCATATTATTTCACAGGAAGGAGTAAAACCTAACCCTTCAAAAATCGAAGCAGTAAAATCCTTTCCCATCCCTAAAACTCAAAAGGAGATCAAACAATTTCTAGGACTTATTGGCTATTATAGAAAATTTATTCCGAATTTCGCCAAACTGACTAAACCTTTAACAAACTATTTAAAAAAGGGAAACAAAGTAGATACTAATAATAAACAATATATTGAAAGTTTCGAAAATTCAAAATTACAATTAATAAATTCACCTATTCTCCAATATCCTGATTTTACAAAGACCTTCACTATAACCACTGACGCAAGCAATTACGCCATAGGAGCCGTATTAAGCCAAAATGTAAAAGGAAAAGACCTACCAGTAGCATACGCGTCTAGAACATTAAACGAGCATGAGATAAATTATTCCACAACAGAAAAGGAACTATTGGGAATAGTTTGGGCATGTAAATATTTTAGACCATATGTTTATGGAGTGAAATTCAAAATCGTAACAGATCACCGCCCACTAGTTTGGCTTATGAATCTAAAAGACCCCAATTCGAAATTAATGAGATGGCGTATTAAACTCGAAGAATATGACTACGAAATTATATATAAAAAAGGAACAATGAACTCAAATGCCGACGCTTTATCGAGAATACGAAACAATTTCGAACTAAAATTTACCCACAAAAACATTTTTGAAAAACTAAATAACATAATACATTGTATAAGCAAAGATTTTAAATTAAATAAAGGTTTCGCATTAGAAGTCAATAAAAATTTCAATAGCAAAAATTATTTACAAAATATAAAAATGAATAGTCAAAATTTTGCAATACAACCAATATATGAAGAAAAATATAAATTAATACATTTAATAACAAAATCAAATTACTTCGATAAACCAACGTTAAATACAATTGAAGATAGACTTATCGAGATCAAAAATTATTTAATTGAAAACGACATTTTTGACATTCATTCACCCAAAATATGTTCCGGGCTAGACGAAATCAATTTTGAATTAATTAAAAATTTAATTTGTAAAATATTTCAAGACACTCATATAATTTGGTTTATCCACGAACTTCCAGAAATAAATGTCAGTGATTCTTTAGAAAGTTTACTACCCAATTTAGATGATACCGACGAACAGAAATCTTAAGCAAGATCGACTCAACCGCCGGAATTAATTTATTAGAACTCGGCAATGTGAATATTTATACGCATTCTAAATATTCATATTATCATTTTAATTTTAGTAAAATTAGTGTAGAATTCGATAAAATAACAATATATATTTTAGATATAAAAGAAAAAATTAGCAATAGTAAGAGAATTTACATTATGAAAGGGAATTACAAAATAATTTGAATATACTAAATTATAACTATGCAAAAGTTAAGGCAAAACTCGTAAATTTATTCAATAAAAGGTCAAAAAGAGGTTTAATAAATGGACTAGGTAACATAATCAAAAGTATAACAGGGAATTTAGATTCACAAGATGCGGAAAAATATGAATTAATGTTCGAAAAAATTAAGGAAAACCAGAAATTATTACAAGAACAAAATATAGAAAATATTAAATTAAATAAGGAAATGATTAATAAATTTAATAAACAAATCGAAAATCTATTTCATAACGAAAATTTAATAAGGTCCAGAATAATGCAGTTAGATGGGATGTTACAAAATCAAATGACCTACGAAAACTTATTTAGGATAAAAGATATTATAAATCAGATTGTTTTCATGTTAATTAATATTCTCGAAATGATAGATGAAATAGAGACCAGCCTTACTTTTTGTAATATAGGAAAACTACATAGTTCCATAATAAATATAAATGAATTAAAACATTTAATATCTGAATTTAATATAAATTTAAAATGTTGGGATTTAAATATCCAAATAACCAGTCATTGTAAAATTGAACAAGATCAAATAAAATATCTTCTAGAAATACCACTATTCGAAAATCAAAATTACGTATTAATACAAACAACACCTATACCAACGTTAGTTGAAAATCAGATGTATTTGCTAAATAAAGAAAAAGAATTAATTATGAAACATAATAATAAATTGTATTACGTCTATGATTGTAAAATGATTAATAATAATAACTATTGTAAAACAAACTTTATAGAAGTCAATGAATGTTATAAACAATTAATAAACTATCAAAATAATGAACAATGCGAATATCATAAAATAAATGAAATATTTGCCTTATTCAAAATTGAAAATTCAAACATAGCTTACATCGCTAGTAGTAAAACAAGAAATTTGGAAATAAATTGTACACATTATTATATTAAAAAGAGAATTATGGGAATATACAAATTTATTGTCGGGAATAATTGTACGATAGATAATTATAATTTAGTCCCAACAATGAATAATGCTAGAGATATCATTTTTGAAAACATGAATTTTGAAATCAGAAATGACAAAATTGTTAATAGATCTTTTGAAATCAACACTATTCATAAACAAAATATAATTATACCCGAAATCCCAAAGATAAAAGAAATAACTACTAACGGAGAACATAGTGTAACTAACTCTGTAATGATAGTAATTATAATTGTAATTCTAATCATTGTAATAATATATAAAGTAAGAGTTAAATATTTGAAAATTAAGAAAAATAAAATTAATACCGATATATTTTTGGAAGATGTCAGAAACTCGGTAATATTGTAAAAAGAACTTAAATCATCTCTTAATAAGGGAGGAGTTATATTAGTGTATTATAAGCATATTACATGTTGCATTATTAGCTGATGATTTGATTTCTTTGTCTTGTTAGACAACACATGTTTATTGTCACGTGACAAGTGTAAGTTACGAAACCTATAAATGTTCCGAATTTTAGATATAAGTCACGTATTCTGTTCAGATCTTGTTCTGTTTAAACATCATAATAAACACGTACAATAAAATTATACAAGATATCATTTTTTGTTAAACTTTGTATAGTGAGAAATAAAAGTTATATATATATATATATATATATATATATATATATATATATATATATATATATATATATATATATATATATATATATATATATATATATATATACAAAATTTATTAAGCAAAATGAAAGTTATTGATTTTATATTGATTTATTCTTCAAAAATAATTTCTCTAAATGAAATTTAGATTTTACATAAATAATTGACTTTAATTATTTATTAACTATTTTTAATTGGCATGATCGTCTAGTTTTGGACCTACGTTGTGTGTGTGTGTGGTAACTAAATAATTCGTTGATCTAAAGTCGCACAGAAAAGGAGTTGTACGGAATATCGAAATAAAAGAGTTTGAATCCTTCTTATAACAATCAGTTTATTGAACATAGATTTTATGGAATGCAATGCAAAATGATCTATGACTCCGTGAGGCTAACTGATGGCTAGTAATGCACTCGCACTGAGTGTCGCCAAAGCTCACGTACTGATGTAGAATAAAAACTACTAATTACCAGAATTTACTGTTTTAGTACTGTGTATGAAAACTGACGGTCACAAAGGTGTTTTATATGCAGAGCTTTTGTCCGCGGAACTGTTTGCGTTCCGTGCACGCCACTGGACTTACGTTTGTTGGCCAGCCCGTGCACCGTAGAAATAGTAAGAGTCGTCGACACCTTGTTATGTGAGGTAGATTTGAATACAGCTTTATTCAATCCAGTCTGGTAATCGTTATTTAATTTAATTTAGTAGTATGCAATGAGGACTCATCAGAACGACCGGTCACTCAATCCATCTCATATGCTAGTGCTCACAAAATCATAGATATGTCGTTGACAATAATATATGAAAGTTACTTGTATTAAATTTGGGTTAAAGATCTTCTTCCTGTTGCTTAGTAACCCTCTGATAGACGCTCGGTTTGTTGGTAGTTAGATCGCCTGGTCGGATTGATACGTAGATCGATCGACTGGTCGGATTGGTTGGCAGTTGGTTTTGATCGGTTCGTCACTACTCGTACGTAATCCACGGAACTCACAAAACCCACAAACTCTCACCCCGAATCTCGATCGCGATTAAAACGTTCGTAAACTCGTTAGTGACTTAATATTCGTCAATCTTTAGCTTGAAAGAATTTACTGGAATATTAAACTATCAACTCAAAGTACGTTTGTAATTTTAAACAGACTATTGCCGTAGTAATAATTAAAATACAAAGTTCAAAGAATTTGGTGCCGTAACTTTTACAGTCGATTAAAATACAGAACAAACAGACTCAGTAAAGACTTTAAACTGTTTTATCTGATTTTAATATAAAAGATTCTAAGTTTTATTATTTCTCACGAAATTTAAAACGTTCGAACGGTTTGACAGAGAAAATCTGACTCTCTTCTTATATCTCTCAGTGAGTTCCTCATCAGCTCGGAATTGTTGTTCCCGCCCCCAAAAGTCACCCCCTCAACGAATATTCTTTTCTATAACACAGAAACCCAAATATAAATCCAAAACTATGTGCAATTATACTTCCTTATTCGTTCAAATATTAATAGGCCTGCCCCATCAGTACGGTCCTGATTACTGGTTGGATGGCTCAGCGTCTTCGGGGTTGAGGCACTTGCGAAATCCATTGGTAAGAGAGAGTGAACACTATCCCTACCCCCACACACCAACGCATCCGTGCGTCTCACTTGACACTGTTACACATTTCTTCCTTCAATGTTAAATAATTCTACGAAATTGTTTAAACACCCCGATATAAATAAATGGTCATTATTGCTGTCCTCAAAATTCCATCATACTCAAGATGTGGAGATGTCACGGCAATATTTCGTTTTAATTAAAAGATGGTTTTGTAAGAAGTGCAACAAATCGTTTGGTTTAAATAATTATACCAAATTCTTTGTGTCTTCCCCGATTCTGTGTAATTTAATCTTTATTACGACCAAAATTGTCCTCTGGTCGCGTTTGATCAAAGAACTTGTTAGTTCTTGCGAACTGACAATACGTTTTGAATTTATGGTAAAAAGGCGTTTACTTAATGCAGTCGAGACAAGTAACAATGGTTTTAAGTTACAGTTATTTATTGTATTATTTAACGCTAATATTCAAAAAAATGCTGTCACTAACATTTTTCAACATCTGGTTAGTTTCAAGAAAAAACCTAAGATGACCGCCCGAGGGTCAAATATCCCTTAAATATTTGTTATATAATGTATGGTACTTGAAGTAAATAGAGACATGGGGTTTGAGTATTACCAGATGATTTTAAGGGTTGCACATGTGCGAGTAATAATTCTTATTTTGGCATTTAGTTTGTGTGACCAATTTTTGTAACAACGTTAAAAACACATGACTTTCGAAAGTACAGTCTGCGTAAAAATTCTCTATATTAATTAAAAATATGTTATTATTTGCTTTGATAACCGCGATAAATATTACTAATATGCGACGCGTTTCAATATATATATATATATATATATATATATATATATATATATATATATATATATATATATATATATATATATATATTTATATATATATATATCTATATATATATATATATCTATATATATATACATATATATATATATATATATATATATATATATATATATATATATATATATATATATATATATATATATATATATATATATATATATATATATTCAATGTGCAGGAACTAGCATACAATAAAGCTCTGTCGTGAAATTACTGAAACGAGAGATTTGGCGAAAATAGAATGTAAAGAAAGTATATTATGCATTCACAAATGTGAAGCGTACTCTGCACTGCTGATATGTGCAGAAACCAGTCGGGAACTGCCTAAAATCACAGCCCGGAGAGAAAAGAAAAATAATTACAATAACAATAATGAAATGCTAACTGTCGAGAACGAAAAGAAAGTAACGTATTAGATTTGATGCAACATATCAATTGCACGTAGAAACCTTAGCAGTTTACTTATGTGCATCGCATCATTGCTTAAATAGCTCGCCAAGGGACCCTCAATACCAGCATTGCGACGATGCAAATTTTAACTAGGACACTGCTCGAAAATATGATCGAGCCTAGTGTTACAAGTGGAGCAGAGCGGTGGTTTTTCTCCAAGTAACAGGAACAAGTGTTTGAGACAAGTGTGCCCTAGTCTCAAACGTGAGACAGCTACTTGCTCGCACCTTGTTAGGCGGAGCGGTGGTAACCACCGCTCCACTGACACCTTTACACGTCGCAATTTGATGGTGGAATTGATCCACTCCTCTTGCCATGTCTTAAGACAATGAACAGACACAGATATCAACACATCATCGGCGCGCAAGGAATGACGAACTAGATAGTCGCTGTTGGCTACCCCAAGAGCAGCCTGGTCGGCACAGTGATTGCCGGGTATCCCTACATGACCGGGTATCCACATAAGTACGACATCTCTCTCTAGCTCCCGCAATCTATCGATTTCCCTGCGAATGTTCACTACAGTAGGATCAGATGAAAATCTGCTACTGGTGCCCAAGATGACACTCAGCGAATCAGTGCAGACGAGCAGGTGACGTCGCTCATCGATAGATCGACGGGAATGTCGAAGAGAGTAGAGGATCCCATATAACTCTGCGGTATACACCGAGCATATGGGTGACAGTGTGAACGAGTGGGATACGCCGTCAGTCACGAAAGCACAGCCAGTTCCAGAGTCTGTCTTGGAGCCATCGGTATATGTGTGTTGAAAATCTGTGCACTGTTGCAGCTGAATAAAGAATTCGACTAGGTATATGGCATGAGGAGTGGAAGCTTTTGGCTTACTGGTCAGCGCAAGATTTGTTGATAAGCCTCTAGATGCCCATGGAGGTACTGCGGAATATATCCGTGGTAATACATGCCCTTGGTTGTTGAGGATGGTATTCAACAGTCTTGGGAGTTTTAATGAGAGTGGGTATAGGGAAGTAGCTCCCGCGGTCTATCGATTGCCCTATGAATGTCCACTACAGTGGGATCAGATGAAAATCTGCTACTGCTACCCAAGATGGCACTCAGCGAATCAGTGCAGACGAGCAGGTGACGTCGCTCATCGATAGATCGACGGGAGTGTCAAAAATAGTAGAGAATCCCATATAACTCTGTGGTATACACCGAGCATATGGGTGACAGTGTGAACGAGTGGGATACGCCGTCAGTCACGAAAGCACAGCCAGTACCAGAGTCTGTCTTGGAGCCTTCGGTATATGTGTGTTGAAAATTTGTGTACTGTTGCAGCTGAATAAAGAATTCGACTAGGTATATGGCATGAGGAGTGGAAGCTTTTGGCTTACTGGTCAGCGCAAGAATTGTTGTTAAGGCTGTAGATGCCCATGGAGGTATTGCGGAATATATCCGTGATAATACAGGCCCTTGGTTGTTGAGGATGGTATTCAACAGTCTTGGGAGTTTTAATGCGAGTGGGTATAGAGCAGTTGCACTATTCGTATAACAACGATTTAACTCCTCGTTATTGTAGAAAATAGCGTGGTTTATGTGCTGAGTGAGCGTTTGAATTTTGCACACGTACCTCATACCAAGTTTCATGTACCTTATGTGAAGTGGAGGAACACCAGCTTCACAGTGAAGACTTGGAATTGGGGTAGTCCTAAACGCACCGGTGACAGTTCGAATACCAGCATTGTGTAAACTGCCTAGCTTCATCAAGTGAAGAAACCTAACTGTATACACAATGATGGCACCGTAGTCTATCCTGGACAGAACCAGACTGATGTACAAGCGTAGCAAAGAGTCCCTTTCGGCTCCCCATTTTGTGGAGGCGATACACTTGATTGCATTCAAAGTCATTCTGCACTGCGCAGAAACAGTGTTGATGTGTTTCAACAGTAAGAAACGTTTGTCGAAAATTAAACCCAGAAACTTCACCTCATCTACAATCCGCACTGGTCTGTTGTAAAGCGTCACAACAGGACAGTTGTGTGCTTTGCGTAGTCGACAAAAATCGATCGCACATGTCTTTTCTGTAGAGAAACGGAAACCACGGTCGGATGCGGCCAGATTAACAAAGTCTACAGCCTGCTGTAATCTCTCCTGACAGATAGCGAGAGATTGAGACGAAGTGAAAAGGGTTAGGTCGTCGACATAAAGACAATAATCAACGGTATTGGGGATGGTAGAAACGATGTCATTGATTGCAATCAAGAATAAAGTTACACTTATGGAAGAGCCTTGGAGAATGCCGTTTTGCAACGGTCGTGTAGAAGAGAGAGTTTCTCCAACTCGGACCCTAAATGAACGGCGACAAAGAAAGTTTTCTATAAATTGAGGCAGATGGCCCCGTAGACCCCAGTTGTGTAATTTTCGTAGTATTCCATATCTCCAGGTCATGTCGAACGCTTTTTCTAGATCAAAAAACACAGCAACCAGATGGTTGTGTTTTAAGATACTAGACTGAATGGCGTTTGTCAGATACACATGAAGGTCAGTGGTGGAATTGTGCTGACGAGATCCACATTGATATTTGTTGATGAGATTGCGAGATTCTAGAAACCAGCTGAGCCGGGAATTGATCATACGTTCATATATCTTTGACAGATGGCACGTCAAAGATATAGGACGATAACTGATATGAATGGGCAATGCCACAGATTTGGCCATTCGCGAATTTTTTATAGGGTAGAAAAATGCGATTGAAAGTTAAATAAATTTTATTATTATAGTTATTTTTCAGTAGGCTATGAAACAAAATTGAGCTTAAATACATGAAATTATTTGTTATTTACTTTATAACACTATTTATAAAGTAAATAACAAATAATTTAATGTATTTAATTTATGTTTCGTTGTATTTAAGCTCAATTTTGTTTCATAGCCTACTGAAAAATAACTATAAAAATAAAATTTATTTAACTTTCAATCGCATTTTTCTCAATATTTTACTTATGTAAAGGTAAAAAACGAATACATAATGGAATTCAGGAAAAAATATTCTATCGAATGGAGCTAAAAATTATATAGTATCTCATTTGAAAAAATATAACTTTGTGTAGTTGCTTGAGAACCACTGGTTTAAAAAAATATTTTCTTTCATAGTTGGATGTCCCCATTGGTCCTACATAAGATTGTTTTATACTATTTTATTGTATCTTTAATGTCATAGAAGTTATTCGAGGTAGCTCGTTTCGCTGTTACACCCTGTATATGGAATAATAAACGGCTACAACGGTTTTGGCTTGTATGTTTCTGGTTGTTTTATATCTTGTTTTTGATTTGGCGCACGTATTACGTACTAGGTCTTTATATCAACTATTGATATCATTAATGAAGTTGAGAACGAATAGACGCATTTTATTCAAAACATATCGTTCATCACTTTAATGTGAACCAATATCTACTGTGCATCTTTATATTTTCGTATCACAAAAGTTACAAGCAAACCAAAGTTAATTGATATAGATAGAGCTTGAAAAATATGACTTCTGATTCTTCGTGTAAATTTTATTGGAATATAATTTTACTAAGTAAGTGAATTTAATTGCAAATATAAGGAGTTAATTATTTTATTACATTTTTATCAACTACAATGCAATGACAATTGTTCAATTTAATTCTGAAATAATTTACAAGTTATGAACAGCAAAAATATTTCCAAGACAACAAATATAATGAAGATCAAATTAATACTGTATATTTGATGTTCAAGGCTAGTGTCCAATAAAGGAAATCTTGATCGTATGTTAATACAATTTGACATATCATATATAGTCAATTCATTTTTATCTATTTTATTTGGTAGAACAGATATAAGATCATCTAAAATTAAATCATTTTCTATATTCTGGGAAACAAGTATCCACAATGTTTGCTTGTTATCATCCTGAGTATATTTCTCGCATCCCCAAATTATCAAAAACGATTTAAAATCGCTCTTCAAAAACCGAATATTAATGTTATTACTTACAATTGTTTTGACATTATAAACAAATAAAAGATCGTAACTAATATCATCATTGTAAGTTAATTTTGCTGAGGATAAAGATTTTTTATAAACATTGTGCTTGTCTTCTTTATAATACGAAGTTCTTCGCATCGCTAGGTTTGGGTTATTGAATTCCTGGAAATAGAATATTTAACTATTATGGCCTTTCCTTTACCATTTATTCAAGATATGAAATGAAATACCGATTTTATATTGATATATATATATATTGATATATATATATATATATATATATATATATATATATATATATATATATACATATATATATATATATATATATATATATATATATATATATATAAATATATATATATATATATATATATATATATATATATATATATATATATATATATATATATATATATATATATATATATATATATATATATATATATATATATATATATATATATATATATATATATATATATATATATATATATATATATATATATATATATATATATATATATATATATATATATATATATATATATATATATATATATATATATATATATATATATATATATATATATATATATATATATATATATATATATATATATATATATATATATATATATATATATATATATATATATATATATATATATATATATATATATATATATATATATATATATATATATATATATATATATATATAATATATATATATATATATATATATATATATATATATATATATATATATATATATATATATATATATATATATATATATATATATATATATATATATATATATATATATATATATATATATATATATATATATATATATATATATATATATATATATATATATATATATATATATATATATATATATATATATATATATATATATATATATATATATATATATATATATATATTATTTGTTTCACATATATCGAATCAAACATTTTCAAAATTTTTATTATATTCAAATTTTTTACTTTCCTATACGCAGCATAAGTCAGTATTGTAATCATGAAAAATTTCGATCTCGAGATTTTAACGGAAATAAACGTTTTGACCTAATCGATTCCGACTATTTTTGAAATGACGTCCATCTGTGTGTGTGTATCTATGTTCTCTACAGCCTAAACGGTTGAAGCTTAAATTATTGTAGGTAGCTAGAGTTGGCAGCACTGCGTATGTTGCTAGAGTTGGCAACATTGCGTTAAAAACGTCTAGCTAATGTGTTATTATTATAAAACAATTGAATATTTAATATATTGTATTTCTTATGTAAACTAAATAAAACCAACAATGATTATGGGCCCAGGAGCGCGATATACTAAGTAATAATTATTCTAGTGCTCGAACGTTGGCGATCACAGCCGTCACTCGCGTCGAAGTTAGTGTACAAAAGGACAATAAGTGGACAGAAATGACGGAGACAAAGTACGCAATAGAGAAGCTGACCGGCACAAATTATGCTTCGTGGTCGTACCAAATGAGAATGGTGCTGACGGAGTACGAACCCTGGTCAATCATAAATTTAGGAGAAGACGAACCTGCTGAAAATGAATCCACAAAAAAGAAAAAGGATTACATCTTACGTCAAGGTAAATCTCTCGCCAAACTTGCTCTTGCAATCAGCGACGAACAGCAGATGCATATCTGCCAGCTGACGAATGCAAAGTTGGTGTGGGAGGAACTTCAACGATTGTTTGCTCCAACTGACAGCAAGTCTTGAACAGTTCAACTGCGGCGAAAATTGTACTCGTGTAAAATGTTGGATTACGAGTCAATGGAGAGTTGTTTTGGCCAAATTAACAAAACCGTTGCAGATTTAGCGATTATCGGCGACAAAATAGAGGATGGAGATTTGGCCATGACGATTCTCTGCGGATTATTCGACGAGTGGGAAAATGTAGTACCTGCATTGTGTAACCTCCCAGAAGCAGATTTCACAAGCGCAACTGTCAAGAGGCGCCTTCTTAGGGAAGATACACGGCGTACTAAAGGCAACGATATCAGGCAGCAGGCACTTGTGGCGAAGATAAAGTATCAAAGAAACCAGAGGGTACAGAAGTCAGAGAAGTCATCAGAAGGCGCACCGCAAGATAGGAAGAATGAACAAGACAAGAAGAAGCTCTCGCAAAAGGGGAACCTCGTCTGTTTCAACTGTCAAGAAAGTGGCCACATCGCCAGATTTTGTCCTGAGAAGGAGAAAGTCCAAAAGTCTAGCGACAAGACTCGTATGATAACGATGAGCGCCTACTGCGGGAACGTGAGGATCAATAGTGACAGTTGGATCATCGACTCCGGAGCCACTCATCACATGACGCCAATTGAAGACTATGTCTCAGAAATCGACAAAAGGACAGCTACCCACGTCATAACTATGGCAGACGGCAGCACGACACCTTCTATCGGAAAGGGCACGTTGAGTGCAAAACTTATTGATAGCCTTTCTTATTTTCGGGAATTCACAGCGAGAGAAACGTTGTTGGTTCCAAACATCGGTCACGGTATCATATTCGTACGAGCACTCACGAAGAAAGGAATGAAGGTGATATTTGATCACAAAGGAGGCTACATTGAAGATGTGGGAGGACGATTGCTGATTCGTGCAGTGAAGCGGTATGAACTCTACGTCATCAACGCAAAGCCATGCATTGAGGCCAAGTTAAACACGCTGTCACGTTGAGATAAACCAGAGTCAATCGACCTGTGGCATCGTTGGTTGATGCACATCAGCAAGGTGAAAATACTCGAGATGGCAAAAGCAGACTCCGTTGTGGGATTGAAAGTCGAACAGGGTTCACTAACCCCATGTAGCAGCTGTTTAACAGGTTAATCCTCACGTCAGTATTTTCCAAAGAATTCCAACAGTAGCAACAAGAAGACAAAGACAAAGATACTCGAATTGGTACATTCCGGCCTGATGGGGCCAGTCGACGTACCGAGCTGGGGAGGAAAACGGTACCTGCTTACCATGATAGATGACGCCAGTTGGCACATCTTCGTGCGTTTCCTAGAGAAGAAAGGGGATGCACTAGATGAATTCAAGAAGTGGAAAAACAAAGTCGAAAAGCATACTGACAAACGGCTGAAACGGGGCAGAACCGACAGTAGAATAGAGTTCTGTAACAAGAATTGGACTAAATTCTGCGAAAGCGAAGGTATTCATCATGAAACGACGATAGTATACACTCCACAACAAAACAGCGTGGCGGAACGTTTAAACCGCACGCTTCTTGATTTAGTTCGAGCGCAAATACGAGAAACCGACCTACCAAGGGGCTCTTGGGTTGAAATAATATGCACAGCGGCGTACGTGAGAAATCGCATCTACAATCTTTCACGGCAAGAAGCGGACTCCGTATGAATTATGGACCGGAAAAAGGCCGAGCGTTAGACACTTGCGAGCCGTAGGCTGCGACGTGTTTGTACACATTCCAAAGCAAAAACGCAAGTCTAAACTGTCAGCAAGAACCGATAAAGGGTTGATGGTCGGGTACGCATTGCACGGGCAAGAATACCGCATATGGACACCTGGAACGCGGCGAGTTGACGAGTCGCGTGACTGCGTGTTCCTCGAAACGTCTCCTGGTTCAGCGTTCAATTTTAGAACTAGCAACATTTACAGCAGCTTCTTCTTTAATTTTAGCATGAATACTAGACAATAAGTACTCGTTCTGAAAATAATTGACATCTTGCAAGTTAAAGAATTTGTTAACTAACGTCTCGCAGATTTCTAGGAATCGAGGATGTTTTTTTTCGATCTCCGTGAAAATCTGGAATCATATCTAATTATTCTTTCTTTAGAGTGGGAACAGCCATTTCGTTTATAGATAGGTTGATTATTTGGTTAATTAGGTTTGAAATTGATGGGTTGGAATTTTCCGAATTTGTGTCTGTGTTCGTATCTGTATCTAAAATTGAGACTCTGATAGACATGCGTACTTACAGGAGCACTATCAGGAATTTATCCATTTGCCAAAATTGAACAGTGACGTTTACTCTGTACTCAGCAAGATCTGGAAATCTCCTCCGCGATGATTTCTTATGGATGGTTGATTTCCGTCGTGTGTTCGAAGTAGTGTGATAGGTATCTTTCTTGATGGACACTCAGTTAATCGTTGACACTAACCGAAGAATTTAATAAAAATTTTCTATTCTCGAAAATTGGTTTTATTTTGAATACATCGCCTGAGTATCCTACCGACTGCGCCAGTTATAGAACGCGTTCTGAGTTATAACAAAAAAAATCCACTTTCATTGATTGAAGTACGTTTGGTGAAAGTAAGATAGATTTTAAAGTGTTGAGGATTTTTCCTTTGCTATTTTTATATATATTTTTTTATTCTCTAGGGGGCCTTATAGTACGATAATCGTGCAAGAAAATTTTTTTTTGTGAATGTGTGAATTTCATGCAACCGTGATTAAGATCGACTTGATCATGCAACCGTGATTAGAATCTGCATTTTCGCTCGAAATTCAACTATAATTTCCAATTATGCAAATTCCGTATCATTTAGTTAAACGCCTCAGTTCGCACATACGCAAGGGTGGCAAAGAGTTAGCTTGCAACCGTGATCAATTCCTAGCATGTGTTACCAAGAGATTCATTTGCTACAACTGACGGTAGCAGCGTACTTCTGCGTGATATTGTTGTGTGTGTGTGTGTGTGTAATTCGTCTTTAGAGAGTGCGTAATTTTTGTGCACTTCAATTTGAATATTATGGCTTTTTATTATGTTTGGGTTAAGGGTATGTAACTTGCAGAATGTTAGAGCATTTTCTATATCATGCAAAATATTAAGGATTATACTGTACAATGCTGCTAATTGGTTGAAAAGGTCTTTAGCAAACAAACCATTTTGCGCTCCTATTTTATCTTTGACAAATTGTCCAAGTTGCATTATTCCAGATTTAAAAACTACTTCATTTTGTGAAATTGTTTGAATGGTTTTTTTTAATTGTTGGATTAATCTACTACGGACTGTATACTGATTTTTAATTGGTTATTTATTTTAAACTGAATTTTTCTTAAATTATTTAATATTGTGTTATATCGCTATTCGTCTTCAGAGTCGAAAATGCCAGTTATAGCTTTTAAAATTGACCCGAGTCCATTTATTAAACCTTTTTTAGCCCTACGCTTTTCAGTGTTTACGTTTAAGTGGCTTAATTTTTCATTAATTGAGGTTACAGTATATTTAACTATTTTGTCATTGTTTTCTAATTCCCTTTTATAAGTACTGCCGCCGTCAGTCGTGTTTATTAATTTGTTGTATTCAATATTTAAATTATTATATTCGTTGATTAATGGTTTTAAATCATAAAAGTGTAGTAACGAGTGCTTGGTTTTTTTCAGTTTTGCTGACCCAAGATTTAGTGTTAAAAGTCCGGGGTTGTGAGTTATGTTCTTGATGTTTACTCCAGTGGAGCATGTGAAGTAGAGGGACCTGGAAGATTAGAAATTTTTTGAATTTAGTGCATTATTATGCTAGGTGTTTTTATGTTGGATAAGTGTATTTTGGGTTGTTTCTTGTCTATTGGCTCGGTTTCAATTTCTGCTGTTTTTAAGTCTTTATTAATAGATTTGAATTATTCTTTCTTAACTTTAGGATTCCATGTTTTAATAACCTTTTTTTGTTTAGAACATAAACAGTTTCTGGGTTGTCTTGTAAGTCTTCGAGATTTTCGTTTCTTTTATTTATTACTTTATGTTTATTATTATGTAATAATTCTTTTATATTTTGATAAACTAATCGTGTTTTTTCTTTATGTTTTTGATCATAATCTTGAGTGACTTGCTTTTCTAGTTCTACGTTTAGGGGTGAATTTGTTTCTAAGTTACCGTTACTTATTTTTGTTGGTTTTGGACCGGTGGAAGTTTGATTAGTATGGTTATATGCTAGTAGGGCGTAATTTACTTTGCCTTCTATGATTTTGGTTTTAAAACCTTTTCGTGCATTATATAATCTGATATGTTCGATTAATGTTGAATGAAAGCGTTCTACTAGACTGTTCGAATATGGGTGTTGTGAGCATATGAAATGAATGTCAATTTAGTTTTAGCTTAAAGTTTCCATTAATAAATTATTTTTGAAGTCTAGCCCGCTATCTGATACGATTAATCTGAGAATTTTGGTATTCCTTGGTGGGAAAAGAACTTAATTAAACTGGTAGTAAATTCTATTGCAATTAATTTTATAAGGTTGTGCGGGTTTTGAAAATGCATCGATTATCGTTAAAAAATTGAATTTTTCTAAACTAAGAGTGTCAAAGTGTATTGTGTCGAAAGGTTTATTGGGAGTGGGAGTAACATCTAATTTTCGTTTTATTGGATTTCGTTCATATTTGGAAGTTAAGCAAGTTTCGAATTGGTTTATATAATCAGTGATTGTTTCAATTTGGGTTGGACAGAAATAAATTTTCCTTCTTCGATTATAAATTTCATTGATACCTCGATGATTGGTGTTGCCTTCATCACAATATTTTATTGTCTGTAATATTTCGTCTTCGTTTTCAACATTTATTAGTTTATCATTACATTTTATGTATTAAATTTGAGAATTTTTTAAATATTTTTGTAACATGTTACTCAATTGATCGTTAACGGGTTGTTCAAAGTAAAAGTGATATTTTACATTACGCACGATATACTCAAGGATGAAATCAGTATTATCATATTCGAAATTTACATCAGAAGTATGTACATGAATTCGCATTTTATATTTATGTAATTTGGTAACTTTTGGCATTGTAGGAGAATGTATCACTTCTGAAATAAAAATTTGAATCATTCCGACGTCAACAGGTTATTCGCTAATTTTTATACCAAGTATTGGGTCTTCTGAGCTAGAGTGTACAAGGGCGTCTGAAGTTGAATTAGTTTGGTCATAATCTGGTTCAACAATACTTTATTGGATGTCATTGTTTGGTTCAAAGTTCTCGTTAAAGTTTTTCATTAGTCGAAAAACTTAAATCGATAATAGAAAGTGCGTCTGCATTTTTGTTTAATGAGCCTTTTTTGTAAATAATTACGTGGTCGTACACCTTTAATTTCAACCGCCATCGTGCTAGTTTCGAGTTTGGCTCTTTTAAGGAAAATACCCATTGTAATGGCTTATGATCAGTCATGATTTTAAATTTTCTGCCAAATAAATAGGGTCTGAAGTAATTTGTGGCCCAGACGATTGCAAGCAGTTCCTTTTCTATTGTAGAATAGTTTTGTTCGGAATTGTTAATCGTTCTACTATAATAAGCGATTGGAAGATCTGATCCTATTGATCCTTGAAACAACACAATGCTAATAGCAAAGTTACTTGCGTCGGTAGTAAGGATGAATGGGTTTGTGAAGTCGGGTTATTGTAAGATAGGTTCGTTAACGAGAAGATTTTTGAATGTGTTAAAACAATTTAAGAATTTGGCGTCGTTGATATTTATTTTTGGGCATTTCTTCAAAAATATTTGTAAATGGCATTGTTAATTTGGCAAAGTCCTTAAAGGCATTTAAAAAAATAAAATGTTATGAACCGCAATTTTTAAATAAATATTACTATATTTTATATTTGATTGTAAAATATTTTTGATTTGAATATAATTTGTTGGATGTAATACCCAATTTCCTTTTTGCGGTACATTTATTATTTCTTGCTTCTTCTGAAAGCCATTTACATTCCTTATAAATTATGGTGATAATTAATAAATTAATAAGATATATATTATGGTCATAGCATGTATCGGCTTCGTCAAGACAGCCCTGATACATATTGTTTATATTAAAAATATTTTTGTTTATTAACCACCGTTTAAGAAAAACTTTATTTAATTGTTCATAAAAAGCAATCAATTCTAAGTTTTCGTCTATATCATCTATACCAGGGGTGGCCAACAAGTCGATCGCGATCGACCGGTCGATCGCGAGACCAATTTTGGTTGATCACTCGCAAGTTCGGGGTTTGCGAAAAGTATCTCATAAAAACTTTTAACTTAAAAAGTACAAATACTTTTTATTCAAATGTTTTCTGTGATTAGCTCATAGAAAGGATATAATTTTTATATTATCATTATTTTTATTAGTTTGTTTTGACATTTGAAATGGTTTTATTAAGTTCTTTTTCTTTGCACTTTTGCAATTCTGTTTTCTATTTAAAGCTTTTGTCGGTAGATAACTTTTTTGCTGCTGCTACTTTTTGCTACCTATATAAAATTTATTTGAATTGGGATATTACAAAATCAGCATAATACTTCGGCTTATGATAAAAACTTATACAATACAATGTATTGAATACATATAAAAACGTATATAAATGATGTTTATTTAATAAATCTGAAATACAGTGCGTTTAAAATTGACTTGTATTTACACTTCTGAGAAATTTATGACTATTAAAATAATAACATTTGAATTGCATGCCATTAGGATTAATTCTTGGAATCTAATTTTGCAGAATAAAGTGTTAAATTTTCATTCTGAAGTTAGTGTTTGTACGCTACAGTCAATTTCTCTTGCGGATTGTTTCATTTGTAAGTATTAATGAAATATTAGTGTTCTTTAAATTAATTGGGCAAGTATATAAGAGATATATTTTAAATAAAATTATTTGAATCTTAATTAAATATTTATAAGCATTATTTAAAATAATAATTTAATTATTCGCAACTATTAAGTATGATTAGCTATTTCGTTTTATCGGCTAAACCTACACCAGGTATTAATTGTAATTTATATTGTTACTGTTTAATACTTTTGGTTAAAATTTGGAGGATTACCTCCCTGGTTCGAACCCGATATAATAACTTTTTTTTTATTTTTTTATGAAGAGGTTTGGGTTCAAGACCTAAGTTGAACAAATTTTTTTGTGTAAAATAAAGATGAAACTACGCAAATAAAATAACAAATGAATTTAGAATATCTAAATTAGACCGAATAAAACACCGAACTTAAATCCAATTTATTAACTCCGTAGAGCAATTAAAAACGCGTTCCATAGATTATTAATATTTCTTCTCCTCCAAATAAATTCAAATAAGTAGCCCTGCATTCTACCCCTAACTCTATTTTGAGGTTTTATTTTAATCTTCATACCATTCCACGTTCCCTCGATGTTATTTGTATGATATCCTTCAGAGTTTATAAAGCTAATTGAATGATTTACCCAATGATGCATATATAGGGAATTATCTTTGAATAAACAATATCCTTTCCACCCATCAGTTATGACTATGGAACCAGGGAGGACATGTTTTAAAATCAATTCGTTTAAAGTGACACTATCTCTCTTATCCACAACTACTGCGAACATTTTTCGTTCCTCAGAAATTTCCACACCTCCAAATATCCATACTCCTTCAACCCTATGTCCCCTGTGGTATTTTCTCTTACCAAATTTGCTTTCATCAAGTTGCACGATGACATTTGGACCTCCAATCTTAATTTCACTCTGCTCCACCTGTAAGGCTATAGCCTTTCTAAACAACTTAAATATCCTGTTAATTGTATCTGATCCATGGCCTGTTAGAAGAAGAATTGACTTGACGGATACTTCACAGATCCACATATGCATCAAATGAATTAGATCATTTATTTTTATTTGCAAATTTTTGAATATAGTTTGCGTAAGAGCAGAATATATCTTTCTATGTGTTTTTTTTTCTGCATTTATACATTAAAGAAATGATTTGTTTCATTGAAGAACCATCAACAGGGCAACAAGGAATGTAGCATAAAATATTTTTGTCGTAAAAATATTGAATTGCCAGTTGCTCGTCATTGAAAAACTTTTCTAAGTCTTTACGCAAAGGAATCATAGGGTATATATTACTTTTAGTTTATATATTAAAAAAAATAAAAAAAAGTTATTATATCGGGTTCGAACCCGGGGGGTAATCCTCCAAATTTGATCCAATACTTTTATTACATGCCCTATTATTAAGTCGTATATTTTTTGCATTTTAGTATACCTATTTATGAACATGGATAGCAAACCAAAAAAATCGAAAACATATCATTTCAATGAAGAATGGGAAATTAACTATTTTTTTACGATGGTGAATGATAAATGTTGCTGCTTAAAATGTCTTAGCTCGATAGCCATTGCTAAAAAGGGTAATTTGGAGAGACATTTCTTATCTTTACATAACAAGTATCAAACAGATTATCCACCAAATTCCGAATTACGAAAACGTAAAGTTCGGGATCTTAAAACTCAATTAACAAATCAACAAAATATTTTCAAAAAGCCAATATTGAAGTCACAAGCAGTAACAACTGTATCCTTCAAAGTAAGCTATCTATTAGCTAAAAAATGTAAACCATTTTCTGATGGTGAATTTGTAAAGGAAATGTTCTTGGAAATCTCGGATTCCCTTTTTAATGATTTTAAGAACAAGAGCGAAATTACTGCTGCAATTCAAGATCTACAACTGTCCCGAAACACAGTGATGCGACGAATCGAAAAGATGGGTGGAAATTTAAAGGAACAGTTACAAAATGATATTAACAGATGCTCTTGTTTTTCTCTTCAATGTGATGAATCGACAGATATAAGTGATACTGCACAGTTACTTGTTTTCATTCGTTTAGTTTTTGAAGATTTTACATCTAAAGAAGAATTGTTGGGTATGATTTCTTTGAAAGAAAGGACTAGAGGTGTAGATATATTCAACGGGTTTAAAAGTCTGCTTAATGATAAGAAAGTACCTCTTTTTAAATTAGTTTCAATAACAACGGATGGCGCAGCTGCAATGATAGGCCGCAAAAATGGATTTATAGCCCTATGTCGAAATGACGATGAATTCCCAGATTTTTTGAGTTACCACTGTATAATTCACCAGCAAGTATTATCCAGCAAGAGACTAAATACAAAAGAAGTAATGGACATCGCGTTTGAAATTGTTAATTCAATTCGTGGAAGTTCTCTCAAACGTCGTCTTTTTCAACTAAAACTCGATGAAGGTCAGTCTGATTTATTATTGCATACTGATGTAAGATGGCTAAGTAGAGTTAAATTTCTGCAACGATTTCGTGATTTATTGCCTGAAATAATAGAATTTCCTAATGAACAAGAGAAAAAATATGCATATTTAAATGACAAAACCTGGCTTAGTGACTTAGCATTCCTTACAGATTTTACTTCCATATTAAGCCATTTAAATTTAGAATTACAAGGTAAAAATAAAACAATAATTGATATGATTAGCAGCATAGATGCATATAAAACCAAATTTATTTTGTTGATAGAAGATTTACAACAAAATAATATGAACCATTTTCCAAATATGGCAGACAACTTACAAAAAAATAAAAATATTATTTATGAGATTGACAAGTACGTGGCCGAAATACAAAATGTAATGGAAGATTTTGAGAAGCGATTCCAAGATTTTAAAAAAATTAAAGAAATTGTGGAATTTACATCTTTTCCTTTCAAAAAAGATTTAATTGTGAAGGAAATTAGCAAAAAAATTGCAGACTTATTTGATATGGAGCAAAACGCCTTGGAAAATGAAATTATAATTTTACAATCTGATTTAATCTTACAAGCCAGAAAATTTGAAGAAAATTTCTGGAAATATGTTAACCGAGAAAAGTATCCCAATATTATCACATGTAGCGAATATATTTATTCTTGCTTTGGATCTACGTATCTGTGCGAATCGGCATTTTCATATTTACAACTGACTAAAACTAAACTTCGTTCCGTCCTGACCGATTCTCATACTGAGGACTCATTGTTATTGTCTTTGTCAGGATATACTCCAAATTATGATGCACTAGTAAAGGAAATGCAGACTCAGGTTTCTCATTAATTTAAAAAGTTTGAATGAATAAATGTTATTAATAAGTGCTCATGTTGTTTTAATTCCTCTGGACATAAGTTTTTTAACCCATTAAATAAATACTCATGTATGTAGATTATTTACCCCTTAATCATGGAGCTCGCCAAAGTGCACGTCGGTATAAAAGCACATTGCAAAAACATCCCCTTCTTACCTAAAAAATAGGTCGATCGCGACACAATTTTAAAATAAAAAGTAGATCTTATGTGCACCAAAGTTGGCCACACCTGATCTATACTATTGGAATATTCTGGGGGTTTTATCAAATTAGTTATTGCAATATCTTCTAAAAGTTTTAACGGTTGGATTAAAATTAAAGCCGTTTCGTTGGTGGATCATTGCAAAAGTATTTTGCTGTTGTTATAAACTGTTGGTTATTTAATTTCAGTTCCGAATTCGATAACATTAAAATTGAATATATAGTTTATTTTTATTTTATTTTTATTTATATAATTATAGCGGATCGACTGCCAGGGTCATTACCGCTTTTACATACATATATAGGGGAGTGTATAAGAGAGAGAAAAAAGGAAAATATATTAGTGCGTAGCACTGTTGGATCGATTGGATGTAAATAAAAATTTTCCAACATTGCACTGTAGGAGAAATTTTTGCAAAATGAATGAGCACAGTTGGAATGTGCTGGAACCCACCGAGAATAGAGTTCCTTTTGTGAATATATAACACATTGGAGTGTCTATATTGAAAACGTAATAACACTTATTTTGAGACGAATTAAATGTTAAATGAAAAGTTAACATATATGAAAGAAAATAAGTCATCAAAACTACTTTAGATTCTCTGCAACAGGTCAGAAGAACGGAAAAAGGATAGTATTTTATTAACGCTAGCAGCGTTATTAATCAAGTTAACCTCCAGAGTTCCTTTAATACCAGCATTGCGACGATGCAAGTTGTAACTAGGACACTGCTCAACAAGTGTTCGAGAGTGAGCCTAGTGTTACAAGTGGGGCAGAGCGGTGGTTGTTCTCCAAGTAACAGAAACAAGTGTGTGAGACAAGTATGCCCAAGTCTCAGACTAAGATGGCAACTTGCTCACACCTTGTAAGACAGAGCGGTGAGATCCACCGCTCCACTGACACACCTTTACACGTCGCAATTTACTGGTAGAAGAATTCCACTCCTCCTGCCATACCTTTTGACTGTGCACAGCCACAGATCTCAACACATCATCAGCACGCAAGGGATGACGAACATCGTAGTTGCCGTTGGCTGCTCCAAGAGCAGCTCGGTCGGCACAGTGATTACCCGGTATCCCAACATGTCCGGGTAACCACATTAGTACGACATTTATATCTAGCTCTCGTAATGTATCGATTTCTTCGCGGATATCCAAAATGGTTGGCTCTGCGGAAAATCTGCCACCGATGCCTGAGATAGAACTCAAGGAATCAGTGCAGATGAGCAGGTGACGTCGCTCATCCATAGATTGACGGGAGTGTCGATGAGAGTAGAGAATACCATATAGCTCAGCAGTGTACACTGAGCATATGGGTGACAGTGTGAACAACTGGGATACGCCGTCAGTCACAAAAGCGCAGCCTGCACCGGAGTCTGTTTTGGAGCCATCAGTATATGAGTGTTGATAGTCTGTGTACTGTTGCAATAGGATGAAGAATTCAATCAAGTATATGGCATTTGGAGTAGAGTCTTTTGGCAAGTTGGTTAGCTCTAGGTTTGCCGTTAAAGAAAGAGATGCCCATGGAGGGTTGTTGGTAAAAATTCTCGATAGAACAGTACCTTGGTTGTCAATGATGGTATTTAATAACCTTGGTAGTTTCAGTGCAAGCGGATAGAGAGAAGTTGCACTATTAATATATAGACGATTCAACACTGGATTTTTGAAAAATAAAAAATAGTTTATATGCTGCGGGAGCGAAAGAACTTTGCAGACGAACCTCAAACCAAGTTTCATATACCTTATGTGAAGTACCGGAACACCGGCTTCTCAGTGAAGGCTTGGAATTGGAGTAGTCCTAAACGCACCGGTGACAGTTCGAATACTAGCATTGTGTACACTGTCTAGCTTCTTCAAGTGATGGGAACTAGCCGTATACACAATGATGGCACCGTAGTCTATCCTGGACAGAACCAGACTGGTGTATAGACGCAGCAAAGAGTGCCTTTCGTTTCCCCATTTTGTGGAATTATACCACTCCTCTTGCCATGTCTTAAGACAATGAACAGGCACAGATATCAACACATCATCGGCGCGCAAGAGATGACGAACTATATAGTCGCTGTTGGCTGCCCCAAGAGCAGCCTGGTCGGCACAGTGATTGCCGGATATCCCAACATGACCGGGTATCCACATAAGTACGACATCTCTCTCTAGCTCCCGCAATCTATCGATTTCCCAACGAATGTCCACTACAGTAGGATCAGATGAGCAGGTGACGTCGCTCATCGATAGATCAACGGGAGTGCCGAAGAGAATAGAGGATCCCATATAACTCTGCGGTATACACCGAGCATATGGGTGACAGTATGAACGAGTGGGATACGCCGTCAGTCACGAAAGCACAGCCAGTTCCAGAGTCTATCTTGGAGCCATCGATATATGTGTGTTGAAAATCTGTGTACTGTTGCAGCTGAATATAGAACAGGTCTTTGGTTGTTGAGGATGGTATTCAACAGCCTTGGGAGTTTTAATGCGAGTGGGTATAGGGAAGTCGCACTATTTCTATACAAGCGGTCTAACTCTGCATTACCGAAAAAGATGGTATAGTTCAGGTGCTGCGTGAGCGTTTGAATTTTGCACACGTACCTCATACCAAGTTTCATGTACCTTCTATGAAGTGGCGGAACACCAGCTTCACATTGGCGTAGTCCTAAACGCACCGGTGACAGTTCTAATACCAGCATTGTGTACACTGTCTAGCTTCCTCAAGTGATGGGAACTAGCTGTATACACAATGATGGCACCATAGTCTATTCTGGACAGAACCAGACTGGTGTACAGGCGCAGCAAAGAGTCCCTTTCGGTTCCCCATTTTGTGGAGGCAATACACTTGATTGCATTCAATGACATTCGGCACTGCGCAGAAACAGTCTCGATTTGTTTACGCCATAAGAGACGTGTTGAAGAAAACATTTATTTTAGTTTAGTTTGGTTCCGCCGTCCTCATGTATATTGTTTTCAGTTAGTCTCCATAGTGATAAAATAAGAGTCTGTCAATTATATAAAAATGTAATTGTCTATTGCCCAAAATTTAAATAAACCATATTAATAAGATTACTTACTTTCGTGTTTTATTGACTATCATTAATATGGTAGCAGAGCGTAGTTCATAAACACGAAAAGTTGCCAGCATGGAATTCCAGGGGATTGAAAAGCTGCGAGGCGCAGACAACTGGAATTTATGGAAGTTCGTGATCAGGAACTTTTTGCGAGGAACTGAGAATGCATACGAGGTATGTACTGGAGAAATCACGAAACAGGAAGCACTGACAGCAGAAGCCAACGCAGAGGCGGTGGCAACATACAATGTGAGTATGAAAATATGGGATAAAGCGGATAGATTGGCTAGTCAAATAATTGTAAAGTCCATCGAAAGTAAGGTAATGTTGTTGCTCGTGACATGCGAAACTGCGAGAGACATGTGGGTCAAATTACATGCTATTTACGAACAGCAAACGGAACAGGCTGCTCATACTGTTCAAGCTGAATTTTTCAACTTCAGCATGGATCCAACAGACGATCTTGTCTCTCACATTGCAAAATTCGAAGGACTAGTGTTACGCTTACAGCAGGTGAGAGTAAAGCCAGATGAATCGTCTCTCATGGTGAAGCTATTGGATACGTTGCCGGACGATTACGAAAGCTTGCGACAAGCCTGGTGGGTCAGACCAAATGACCAGAAAACTCTGGCCAATCTGGTGAGCATTTTGACGTCGGACGACAGACGACGCCAGCAGCGGGCAGCCAAACGCGAAGAATTGGTGGCGCTGATGGCGACCAAACTAAAGATTGATGAAAAAGGTAAGCAGGCGAAAGCACCCCGAAAATTAGCTGATAAAGGTACTGAGAAGAAGCTGTCATTTCGATGCTACAATTGCGGGCTTATTGGTCATATAAGCCGCAACTGTCGGAAGCCGAAGCGGGACAGAGACTCAAGTAGTTCGAAGGTGGACAAGAACAGCAACAGGGACCAAGCGTTCATCAGCGAAATTTTAAACACGGAGCTGGACAGCGACTTGTGGATCGTCGATTCTGGGGCTACGGACCATTTGACATTTCGTCGAGAGTGGTATTCGTCGTATAAGGAATTCACATCGCCGGTGAAAATCTATATCGGTGACAAGTCATTTATGAATGCTGAGGGACGCGGAACGATACGTTTTGAAGCAGAAGTTAATGGTAAATGCTTGCCATGTCACATGGAAAATGTTTTGTACGTGCCCGGTGCTCGCAGGAATTTATTTTCTGTAACATCTGCCTTGGACAAAGGCTTGGCATTCAACTCAACCAAATCTAACTGTGAGTTTACGAAAGATGGAGTGGTCAAGGCACGAGGCATTAGGTATGGTCAACTCTTCAAGATGTTAATACAAGTGAAGATACCTGAGGTAGTACGAGACAACGAGGCCAACGTATCAATGAAGGATTCACTCCAAATGTGGCACGAGCGGATGGGACACCAGAACAAGCGTCAAGTTTTGAAAATCCTACAGCAAAATGGAATCGAGGTAAGCAAGAACAATGAGTTTTGCAGTGCATGCGTCGAGGGCAAGCAGCACAGGGCGACTTTCCACTCAAGACAACAGCGAGCGACGAGTTGTGCAGACGTTATGCACGCTGACTTGTGCGGCCCGATGGAAGTTGCGTCACTCGGAGGGGCTAAGTATTTTGCATGTTTCACGTGCGATTATTCTAGGATGCGATTCCTCTATTTCCTGAAAGAAAAATCTGAGACATCAGATAAGATTAGGGACATGTTGCAGGTCATCAAAAATAGCTACGGACGATCTGTTAAATCACTGCAATGTGATGGTGGATTGGAATTCGATAACACCACAGTGAAGAAACTTCTAAGTTTGAACGGCACTAGACTTGTCATCACGAATCCTTATACTCCCGAGCAGAACGGCTGTGCAGAGCGAACAAATAGAACTGTTGTAGACTTGGCTCGCACAATGATTCTTGCGAAGGATTTACCAAAGTCCCTTTGGGCTGAAGCAGTTAATACTGCTGTGTTTCTGCTAAATCGAGTTGGTCCCAGCAACGTTGAGAATAAAACGCCATACGAGTTGTTTACATGTCGAACTGGGCGCTTGGAAGAGTTACATGTCTTCGGTACCGAATGTTTTGTTCATGTTCCGAAACAGCTTCGGAAGAAGTGGGACTCCAAGGGTCAGAAAGGCACGTTTGTCGGGTACCAGTCGGACATCGACGGGTTCCGAATTTGGGTGCAACCTGGAAATCGGGTTATTCGAAGCAAAAATGTCGTCTTCACGCCGGAGCGAGCTGGGAGAACTCAGGCATTGTTTCCATCTGATGTCGACGACAAGTCTGATAAAAGTTCCCGATTTGACATAGTTGAACCGGAGGTGGACGACATAGACGAATTCCTCGATACAGCCAGTGGCCCTCCGTCAGGGAGAGTACTTCGGAACCGGACAATACTCAAGCCACCTGATCGCCTGATCGAAACTATGGTCTCTGAAATGAGCGAACCAAAAAGTTTCCAGGAAGCGATAGCATCAACGGAACAAAAACATTGGAAAACGGCCATGGAGAAAGAGATGCAGTCTCTCGAAGAGAATTTGACGTGGTCTCTTGTCAAATTACCAGTGGGTCGGAAGGCGATATCCAATGGATGGGTATACCGCATAAAACGAGACGCTGATGGTGAAATTACACGCTATAAAGCTCGTCTTGTTGTTCGTGGCTACAGTCAACGCGAGGGTGTCGATTACACTGAGACCTTCGCTCCGGTGGCCAGGTTTGACACGGTTCGTGCGATTTTGAGTATTGCCACCGTTGAGAACCTTAAATTGCAGCAGTTCGATGTGGAGTCTGCATTTTTAAATGGATTCTTGGAAGAGGAGATTTACATGCAGCAACCAGAAGGTTTCATCGATGGCAGCGATCGTGTGTGTAGACTCAGGAAGAGTTTATACGGGCTTAAACAATCGCCTAGGACTTGGAACAGGACCTTCAAGGACGTATTGATCAAATACGGAATGACTGAAAGTACGGCCGACTCTTGCCTTTTCTATCAAAATACAGGTCAGACCAAGTTAGTAGTTGTTTTATACGTTGACGATGGGCTGGTTGCTGCCACAAGCCAAGAGGTTATTGACGAGTTCCTGCGGATGCTACAAGCTAACTTCAAGATCACGGTGGCACCAGCTGGACATTTCCTGAACATTCGAATCAATCGTTGGGAAGATGGTTCAGTTGTCATTGACCAAGGACATTATGCGGAGTCTATACTTCATCGTTTTGGCATGGTCGACGCAAATAAGGTTTCCATACCAATTGCAGCTTATCTGGACAATGAAGATGCAGAGTCAACAACCGCCCCATATCGCGAGGCAGTTGGGTGTCTGATGTACTTGGCTGTTGCTACCAGGCCAGATCTTACCTTTGCCGTGAATTACGTTTCCCAGTTTCTCGAAAGTCCTGGAGAGAAGCACTGGACTATGGTGAAACGTATAATGAGGTACATCAAAGGCACAACTCACCTTGGTATCAGGTACAGCGCAAGTGAAGGAGATGGAATTCTGGAGGCATTCAGTGATGCTGATTTCGCAAACGAACCAGAGACGCGGCGATCTGTGAGCGGATTACTCTTCAAGTACGCAGGAGGAGCCATCACCTGGGCCAGCAGAAAACAGCAGAGTGTCTCACTCTCGACAACAGAAGCTGAGTATGTTGCTGCTAGCGAGGCGGCAAAAGAAGCAGCTTGGCTAGGACGTCTTTTCGAAGAGATCGCTCCGTTAAAGAGTATTCCAGTACTCTTGGTGGACAGCGCAAGCGCAGTCAAACTCGCCAAGAACCCAGAATTTCATCGTCGTTCTAAACACATAGATGTTCGCCACCATTATGTGCGAGAACGAGTTCAACTAGGACATCTGATCATCGAGCATATACCAGGGGAAGACCAAATAGCGGACATTCTGACTAAACCCATTCCTCGAGAGCGATTCGAAACCCTTCGTAATCTTGTAGGGATGGTACCCAGCAAATTGTAAAATGTCATATCTTTATTCATACTGTAATTTCAGAGAAAAACTAACTAAAGTTTTAGGGATGGTGTTGAAGAAAACATTTATTTTAGTTTAGTTTGGTTCCGCCGTCCTCATGTATATTGTTTTCAGTTAGTCTCCATAGTGATAAAATAAGAGTCTGTCAATTATATAAAAATGTAATTGTCTATTGCCCAAAATTTAAATAAACCATATTAATAAGATTACTTACTTTCGTGTTTTATTGACTATCATTAATAAGACGTCTATCGAAAATAACACCTAGGAACTTCGCCTCATCCACGATCCGCACAGGTCTCCCGTAAAGCGTCACAACAGGACAGTTGTGTGCTTTACGTAGTCGACAGAAGTCGATAGCACAGGTTTTCTCCGTGGAGAAACGAAAACCACTGTCTGATGCAGCCGAAGAAACTAAATCAACCGCCGCTGTATTCTTTCTTGACAGAGAGCGAGAGATTGGGATGACGTGAAGATCGCTAGGTCGTCGACATAAAAGCAGTAATTAACAGAATTGGGAATGTTAGAAACGATGTCATTGATTGCTATCAAGAATAAAGTCGGATGCGGCCAGTGAAACAATGTCTACAGCCTGCTGTAATCTCTCCTGACAGAGAAGGAGAGATTGAGACGTAGTGAAGAGGGTGAGGTCGTCGACATAAAGATAATAATAGATAGGTATTGGGGATGGTAGAAACGATGTCATTGATTGCAATCAAGAATAATGTTACACACTTATGGAAGAGCCTGGGGAATTTTGCAATGTTCGCGAAGAAGAGAGAGTTTCTCCAACACGGACTCTGAATGAACGGCGCAAAAGAAAGTTTTCTACGAATTGAGGCAGGTGACCTCGTAAACTCCAGATGTGCAATTTTCGTAAAATTCCATATCTCCAGGTAATGTCAAACGCTTTCTCTAGATCAAAAAACACTGCAACCAAATGGTTGCGTTTTAAGATGCTAGATTTAATGGCGTTTGTCAGGTATACATGTAGGTCAGTAGTAGAGTGGTGCTGACGAAAGCCACATTGATGATTATTAATGAGATTGTTGGAATCCAGAAACCAGTTGAGTCGGAAATTGACCATGCGCTCATATACTTTAGACAGATGGCATGTCAAAGATATAGGGCGGCAACTAGATGCGGAGGAAACATCTTTGTTCTTATTGAGGTTCGGTACACTTACAGCTTCACGCAAGGCGTCTGGATAATAGTGTGTATTTGGCCATTGACCTGGAGCATTGGAATATGGGTACTCATCTTGCGGTCGTTCATGTATCTGATTTTTTTCCAAAGCAGAGTTTGGTCAAAATCAGTGCCGATTGAAGACACAAAGTAATGCCACGAATCAGTTTTAGAACGAAGAATTTTACGTCTCGCTTGAGCACGCATTTTTTTGAAAACGATTTGATTCGAAAGAGTTGGATTTCTCTATACGCTTTCAAAGCGCGATTTTTCGAACGAATAGTGATTGCAACATTCTCGTTCCACCAAGGAAGTGTCTTCTTTCTGGGCCGACCATCTGACTTCGGTATAGAACACGAAGCGTAAAACAGAATACATTCGGATAGGTGTTGAAGCTCAACTTGTAAATCTGGTGACGGATCGGGAAGCTTTAGGGTGCTACTAAATGCTTGCCAGTCCGCCCGGTCGAATAACCATCTGCTTGCTGATGTTTGAACATCAAAAACAAAGGTGGATGATAGTAACGTCACAAGTATGGGAAAGTGGTCGCTGTAATGGGCATCGTCAACTACCTGCCACTGAAGATGGGCAGCTAAAGAGGAAGTGGAAAAAGATAAATCGATTGCCGAAATGTTTCTTGATCTCAGGTTTATATACGTGGCAGAACCAGTATTGAGAATAGTGACATCATTGTTATCCAAGAACCTTTCGACAATTCGACCACGGGCATCGGTGCTGAGAGAACCCAAGAGTATATTGTGGAAATTAATGTCACCGACAAGAGAAAATGGTGTAGGGAGTTGTTGGACCAAATCTTCGAGGTCATTTAGGTTCCAGTTCCCATCTGGAAGATAAACATTTCATATTGTAACCTTGTCCTGATATTCAGGCCTTTAAAAGGAACAGCAGTCTCAAGTATAATTGCAACGCCACCATTGGCACGAACAACGGGATCAACATCCTTGCGGAGGATATTATATCCCTGCATGTTGAAGGTCTCGAGAGGTTTTAGGTGACTCTCTTGGATGCAAATAACTCTGGGGTTATGATCAGAGATTAAAAATCTTAACTCAGCAAGAAATGAAAGAGATAAAGAAAATAAAAGAAAACAATAAAAAAAAGAAGTTTATTTTTGATTAAATTCAGAAAGAAAATACTGAATTTTGAGGAAAACTTGGAAAGTGTTAAGTTTTCGAGTTCCTCGGTTTCCCCTTAGCCCATACACGTCTGTCTTTGGGCTTTCGGGCTTTTTTGACAGTCTCATTGTCAATCGACATAGCGCTTGACTCTGAGTATGATAAGAAAATATTTGTCTCCAGTCCTGATAGAACAGGACCGGGAGATGACATGACAATTATTTTTTGAGTTTGGGATGTACCTGGCAGAACAAGTAGTGGTGGTTTTGCAGATGTGGGTTTGGTTGCGGAAGACAATGCTGCGCTCATAATGGCGCCTAAGTTGATGGTGATCATTTTCTTTGATTTCAGGGATGAGAAGAGCTGCGATATCGTTTACACATACAGTGGGTGTTGCAGGTCTGGTTGCAGCATTTTTTGTGAAGCTTAGCACATGAGCTGGGTTGTTTAGGCGCATAAAAGCTCTAGCTTCTGGGTAACTACAATTATTCAAAGTTTTATATTTTACTATTACGTACTCCTCTTTGAATATAGAGCAGTTTCTCGACAGAGCGAGGTGGCTCTCTCCACAATTCACGCATTTCACAGGATCAGTTTATCGCTCTTCTTCATGCGGGGCTTTGCGGCAAATGCAGACTTTCTTATCCTTACAAAATTTGGAAGCATGCCTAAACTTTTGACAGTTGAATCACCGTATCGGATCCGGAAAGTATGGCCTGACAGGCAAACTGTACATGGCAACTCGAATTATGCAATAAGAAAGAAACAATAACGGACGCAGTGTCTTCCACTGCGCCATTGACCTTGCGGGTGACCCGCCTGACTTCAGAAACACCTTGAGATTTTAATTCGGTACAAAGCTCATCGGTAGTTCAGTTCATCAAATCACGGCAAGTTATTACACCCTTTACCGTATTGAGGGTCCAATGGAAACGTCCACAGGAAAATTGGAGAACATGGTAATTTGTAAAAGCCGAGCTGCTTGTATGGCAGATTTAGTTTCTACTAACAAACCTCCTTGATTTTTTTAGTGACTGTACATCACAAACGAGACCGTACATTTGTTTTGATATTATAAATGGACTGACCTTGAAAAAGTCTGTTCCATCTTTTTTTTTAATGACCAGGAACCGGGGACTGGAATCCACCGTCAACTGGCTCATTATTTTCTGCTTCTTTGCTAGCCAAATTACGAAGAATGAATCGACAACTGAATAATTTCAGACGAAAATCGACCAAAGCGACACAATAAGCTACAAAACAAACACAATCGAACTAGAAAAAACCTCCGTTTCGACAAGAAATTTATTTGTTGACAAATAAATGTATTCACACAGAGCTCACGTAAAAAACGTCCGTTCACTCTAGCTTAAATTACACGACTGAATTTATAGTTACTTTTAGTCCTGTAAAACAATCAGGTTGGCGTGAAGAACGTTGATTTAATTTTTGAATATTATTCATCATATCATATCCCTCGTTTAAAATATTTATTATATTCGGAGATTTTTCTGAAATTGCATATTTATTGAGATTTTTAGCAAAGAGAGTGTGACTGTTTACTGACTCAAATAATATATTCATTTGCAAAATAAAATCAGCCGTGTAAACACCGGTATCACATTTAAGTTCACCTGTGCCGATGGCTGTTCTAATAGAATCAGCTACACTATGGCTAAAGATTTGTAAAGATAATTTTCAATTCATTTCTTGAAAGTTATTTGGATTTATATGAGCTTCCGTTAATTTATACTTTGATCTCGCTAGTTGACTGAATTTATCTTTATTATAAGTTTGTATTACGTCCGTGAACGATACTTTATTGCCATATAAAATAAAATTACAATTTAACCAATTATTTCGAACACTTTCGAATAGATGTGGTACATCGTATATGACATATATTTGTTGATTATTAACTGTAAAATAAGGCTTGACTACGATAACATTTAAATTGCAAACAGCGCTTCTATTATTCGACCCTTGATCACAAACAATTGCTTTAGGAGTAAAACCGGATTTTATCAAAATTTCAATACACCTTACAATTAATTTTGTTCATTCAGTATTTTTAATACTGCTAGCAGATATGAAATATGCAACTGGGAGTTTCCACTTGGAATACAAGCCACAAACGATAAAAAATAAGGCGCTTCCGCCATATTTAATAATTCGACCAAGTGGTCCGAGGTGCTCTTCAAAACCTTCAATCATATCAAATTGTTTATTTTACTCCAAAACCTTTCATAAAAGGCAACAAGGCAACATTTTTCCGTATCAGACATTGATGATGCCTTAAGACCTATTTATTGAAAAAGAGCTGGACTAAAACCAGTTTTAAATTTTGACTTTGTTATCCACGACTTTATTGTTGAAATTGCCGGAAGTATTATACCAACACTTATAAAAAAGTTTTAGGCTGAAGGCGATTTGAAATAAAAACATAGAAATAATTCTTTTCCGTTTTGGACCACTGTTTTAATTTTTACTTTCTTATACTTAGTATAAGTAAGTATTATAATCATAAAAAATTTCGATCTCGCGATATTAACGGAAATATACGTTTTGACGTTCCCTGAATCTATTCCAACTATTTTTAGAATGACGTCTGTGTGTGTGTGTGTGTGTGGGTGGGTGGGTTGGTGTGTGTCTGTCTGTCTGCCTGTCTGTCTGTCTGTCTGTGTGTGTATAGCGGCTGAAGGTAAAATGACTGACTTAAATAATTTGAAGATTGACATTTTATATTTATTATAAGAAATATATTTAATGTAAAAATAGGTTAGAAAAAATATTATTATTTAGAAAAATAATGAAAATAGGATGTGATTTAATCCTAAAGCGTATAAGAAAGTTCGGCGCATGACACTGCAGATGTATTACGAAGTGATTGCTCTCGCGGAGTTTTAGTATCAGAAAATAATTTTTTCTGAGGAGCACAAACGATTAAATGACCATTGTTGTGCAGCTTCACTTATTGTTGGCTGACTTTTTGGTGTAGAAGGCAAATTAATTTCGTCTGAATACGAATTACTGTATTGGCGTTTAGGATACAATACTTTAAATTTTGATGATAATGGGATAAATAATGAATTTCATGAAAATAAATAATTGTCTTATTAAATTATTTGAAACATGTAAATATTTAGAAATTATCTAACGAAATAATATTGCATATTTATTAGTATTGAAAACTTGTTACCACTTCTTGCGATCTATAATTCACACTTTATTTTATTTTTGACTGGAAATTTAAAAAAGGATCATTCGCGATTTTTATAATTAAAATAAACACACTTCTGACCCGACATCTGATATTAATTAAATTAAATAAATTTGGAGTTTGGATAAATATAACAAACAGATCACCCGCTAAATATACATGCAATTGTATACAAATGAAAAAATCCGTAAAATGTCAGGAACTATTCAATATAAGATCAGATTGTTTATCGAAATAAAACGGAAACTGTCGGACATGTATGGTTTTAGTTTCAAGGGTATAGCGTTTGCCATCTCTGGTCCGGCAATGGAATTTACAGTAGCCCCTCAGGTGCGGCAATGGTACTACAATATTAAGTGCTGTATAGCTTATGCATTCCGTTATACGTCTGTGTATACTTGGCTGTGCCCGTAGTCACGTTACAATATAATATCAATGAGTAGTAATATTAAGATAATATTAAGAAAATTCAAGAGGTAAAAACAATCCAAAATAATACACATTTTATTATAATGTACTACATAATATTCCGTATTATACGTTAAAAGAGTATGAAGTCTATACTCGTTCGCCCCAAATAGTCATATCAACATTATCCTTATTATTTACTGAAACATTTTACAATTCGGAGAAGTACTTTGACCAATTGACCTACATTACCGTATGCTTAATTGAAATGTATTTGTTGAAAATTTATGAGTTATACACCTATAAATTCAGAGTTTTGTTATAAAATTTGTATACTTCAGTGTTGAACTATCAATATAGTGCTTGTTTACTTTTATGTATATCTGGAACCAGCTATGAAATTAAAGGTGTTTGTTATTTTGCTGTCGCTATATTTCAAATCCACAACTTCATTTCAACTCACTCAAGATGTCTGTCCCAATTCATCTGGATTTCGTTATCATTTTGATAAAAGTATAGATGCCTCGACTTGGGCTCTAATGGCTTCATATTCTATGAGTCAGGATGAAGGCCAAACTGTACCGAGCGAAGTTTGTGTCGACCTTGACATTTTTGAAATGGTAAACATCTATACAAAGAAAGTAATTCATAATTATAAATATGAGATTAATGCGTCACAATAACCTTAATATATAATTTATTGCAATTGTTTCATATTTGTAGCATATCGAATTGCATACTGTAGTATGTAGTGTATCATAGTTTCAAACAAAATTTAACTATTAACTTAGCATAACCAAGACGACGAACATAATCCTCAGTTTTAATATTTTTGAATCAGACATTAATAATATGATTTTGCAAACAAAATTTGTATTATAAAGTTACTTTATATATTATTCGTAAACCAGCCTTTAGCAATAGAAAATCGGTATTTCATTTCATATCTTGAATAAATGGTAAAAGAAAGGCTAAATGGTAGTATGTAGTGTATCATAGTTTCAAACAAAATTTAACTATTAGCATAGCATAACCAAGACGACGAACATAATCCTCAGTTTTAATATTTTTGAATCAGACATTAATAATATTATTTAGCAAACAAAATTTGTATTATAAAGTTAATTTATATATTATTCGTAAACCAGCCTTTATCAATATAAAATCGGTATTTCATTTCATATCTTGAATAAATGGTAAAGGAAAGGCCATAATAGTTAAATATTCTATTTCCAGGAATTCAATAACCCAAACCTAGCGATGCGAAGAACTTCGTATTATAAAGAAGACAAGCACAATGTTTATAAAAAATCTTTATCCTCAGCAAAATTAACTTACAATGATGATATTAGTTACGATCTTTTATTTGTTTATAATGTCAAAACAATTGTAAGTAATAACATTAATATTCGGTTTTTGAAGAGCGATTTTAAATCGTTTTTGATAATTTGGGGATGCGAGAAATATACTCAGGATGATAACAAGCAAACATTGTGGATACTTGTTTCCCAGAATATAGAAAATGATTTAATTTTAGATGATCTTATATCTGTTCTACCAAATAAAATAGATAAAAATGAATTGACTATATATGATATGTCAAATTGTATTAACATACGATCAAGATTTTCTTTATTGGACACTAGCCTTGAACATCAAATATACAGTATTAATTTGATCTTCATTATATTTGTTGTCTTGGAAATATTTTTGCTGTTCATAACTTGTAAATTATTTCAGAATTAAATTGAACAATTGTCATTGCATTGTAGTTGATAAAAATGTAATAAAATAATTAACTCCTTATATTTGCAATTAAATTCACTTACTTAGTAAAATTATATTCCAATAAAATTTACACGAAGAATCAGAAGTCATATTTTTCAAGCTCTATCTATATCAATTAACTTTGGTTTGCTTGTAACTTTTGTGATACGAAAATATAAAGATGCACAGTAGATATTGGTTCACATTAAAGTGATGAACGATATGTTTTGAATAAAATGCGTCTATTCGTTCTCAACTTCATTAATGATATCAATAGTTGATATAAAGACCTAGTACGTAATACGTGCGCCAAATCAAAAACAAGATATAAAACAACCAGAAACATACAAGCCAAAACCGTTGTAGCCGTTTATTATTCCATATACAGGGTGTAACAGCGAAACGAGCTACCTCGAATAACTTCTATGACATTAAAGATACAATAAAATAGTATAAAACAATCTTATGTAGGACCAATGGGGACATCCAACTATGAAAGAAAATATTTTTTTAAACCAGTGGTTCTCAAGCAACTACACAAAGTTATATTTTTTCAAATGAGATACTATATAATTTTTAGCTCCATTCGATAGAATATTTTTTCCTGAATTCCATTATGTATTCGTTTTTTACCTTTACATAAGTAAAATATTGAGAAAAATGCGATTGAAAGTTAAATAAATTTTATTTTTATAGTTATTTTTCAGTAGGCTATGAAACAAAATTGAGCTTAAATACAACGAAACATAAATTAAATACATTAAATTATTTGTTATTTACTTTATAAATAGTGTTATAAAGTAAATAACAAATAATTTCATGTATTTAAGCTCAATTTTGTTTCATAGCCTACTGAAAAATAACTATAATAATAAAATTTATTTAACTTTCAATCGCATTTTTCTACCCTATAAAAAATTCGCGAATGGCCAAATCTGTGGCATTGCCCATTCATATCAGTTATCGTCCTATATCTTTGACGTGCCATCTGTCAAAGATATATGAACGTATGATCAATTCCCGGCTCAGCTGGTTTCTAGAATCTCGCAATCTCATCAACAAATATCAATGTGGATCTCGTCAGCACAATTCCACCACTGACCTTCATGTGTATCTGACAAACGCCATTCAGTCTAGTATCTTAAAACGCAACCATCTGGTTGCTGTGTTTTTTGATCTAGAAAAAGCGTTCGACATGACCTGGAGATATGGAATACTACGAAAATTATACAACTGGGGTCTACGGGGCCATCTGCCTCAATTTATAGAAAACTTTCTTTGTCGCCGTTCATTTAGGGTCCGAGTTGGAGAAACTCTCTCTTCTACACGACCGTTGCAAAACGGCATTCTCCAAGGCTCTTCCATAAGTGTAACTTTATTCTTGATTGCAATCAATGACATTGTGTCCAACCTGCCAAATACTGTTGATTATTGTCTATATGTAGATGACCTCACGATCTTCACTTCATCCCAGTCTCTCGAACTCTGTCAGGAGAGATTACAGCAGGCTGTTGACTTAGTTTCTTTGGCTGCATCCGACCGTGGTTTTCGTTTCTCTGTAGAGAAAACCTGCGCTATCGACTTCTGTCGACTACGTAAAGTACTCAACTGTCCTTTTGTATCGCTTTACGATAGACCAGTGCGGGTTGTGGATGAGGTGAAGTTTTTGGGAATAATTTTCGACCGTCGTCTTTTATGGCTGAGACAAATCAACACAGTTTCTGCGCAGTGCCGAATGTCATTGAATGCTATCAAGTGTATTGCCTCCACAAAATGGGGAGCCGATAGGGACTCTCTGCTGCGACTTTACGTCAGTCTGGTTCTATCCAGAATAGACTTCTGTGCTACCATTGTGTACACTGCTAGTGCTTCTCACTTGAAGAATCTAGAAAGCCCTGGCTGATATATAGTGTAGAGAAAAACGAAAAGAAATGATAATTGGAGTATTAACATTTATGGAGCGAAAAGAAGAGAACCCTTTCAGATTTGTGTAAACAAATCAGCTACCCGGAGAAATAAGAGCACTTTACCAATGCTTGTTGCATTATTGCTTAAAGATATACGCATGGGACCCTCAATACCTGCATTGGGACGATGAAAACTGTAACTAGGACACCGCTCGAAAATATGTTCGAGAGTGAGCCTAGTGTTACAAGTGGAGCAGAGCGGTGGTTGTTCTCCTAGTAAAAGATGTAAGTGTGTGAGACAAGTATGGCCTATTCTCAGACGAGAGATGACCACTTGCTCGCACCTTGTTAAGCGGATTTGTGCTATCCAGCGCTCCACTGACACCTTTACACGTCGCAATTTGCTAGTAGATGTATTCCACTCCTCCTGCCATAACTTAAGACAATGCACAGCCACAGACCTCAACACATCATCGGCACGCAAGGGATGACGGACAACGTAGTTGCCATTGGCTGCTCCAAGAGCAGCTCGGTCAGCACAGTGATTACCGGGTATCCCAGTATGTCCGGGTATCCACATGAGAACGACATTTCTCTCTAGCTCCCGTAATCTTTCGATTTCTCCACGGATGTCCAAAACGGTTGGATCTGTGGAGAATCTGCTACCGATGCCTAAGATAGAACTCAGGGAATCGGTGCAGATGATCAGATGACGTTTCTCATCGATAGCTTGACGGGAGTGTCGAAGACTGTAGAGAATACCATATAACTCGGCAGTGTATACTGAGCATATGGGTGACAGTGTGAACGACTGGGATACGCCATCGGTCACAAAAGCGCAGCCTGTACCAGAGTCTGTCTTGGAGCCATCAGTATATGTGTGTTGAAAGTCTGTGTACTGTTGCAATTGAATGAAGAATTCAATCAAGTATATGGCGTTAGGAGTAGAATCTTTTGGCAAGTTCGTCAGCTGTAGGCTTGTCGTTAAAAAAAGAGATGCCCATGGAGGGATGTTGGTAAAAATTCTCGATAAAACAGGCCCTTGCTTGTCAAAGATGGTATTTAACAACCTTGGGAGTTTCAGTGCAAGTGGATAGAGAGAAGTTGAACTATTAGTATATAGTTGATTTAACTCTCGGTTATTAGAAAATATGAGATGGTTTATATGCTGCGTGAGCGAAAGAACTTTACAGACGTACCTCAAACCAAGTTTCATGTACCTTATGTGAAGTGGTGGTACACCGGCTTCGCAGTGAAGGCTTGCAATTCGGGTAGTCCTGAACGCACCGGTGACTGCTCGAATTCCAGCATTGTGTATATTTAAATATATATATATATATATATATATATATATATATATATATATATATATATATATATATATATATATTTATATATATATATATATATATATATATATATATATATATATATATATATATATATATATATATATATATATATATATATATATATTTATATATATATTTATATATATATTTATAATATATATATATATATATATATATATATATATATATATATATATATATATGCACTTAGTAATGTAAGTAAAAGAAAAAAAGTGGTTAGACAATGATAATAATCATAAAATAAATTATGATTTGTAATTTAATTTATGAAAATAAAACACAATTAAATTTTTTTCTTCTGTATACTTATTTAATAATCCATAATTTAAATTGACAAGTGTAAATATACTAAAATCTGTAACATTTTAAATCTAATTAATAAATGATCATTTTTTCGACCAAAGTTTATATTCTACGAAATTATATAATTGAATTATATAATTGAATCCATTTCTCAAACGTTGACAACATATTAGATTCTTCTTTAAAATAAGCAAATATACAATTTGTCCCAAGCAAAACTAATTTGACCACATTTTCTTAATATAATTTCTTTTGGGAAAATGTCAATTTCTTCACTAGTCAAAACAGAGAGTGGGACAGAAACTCCTTTATTTTTAAGTGTGTTATACTTTTTCACAGCCTCCAGATTCACTAAATAAACTATATCACTGACATTTTCACAATAACTAAATGTTAATGTAAATTAAATATTTATGTAAATCAAATACCACAAATAGTATATTCGGTATATAAGATTACACATTGTTACATTTTAAAATTAATAATTTGTTTATTATAAATTTCATAACCTAGGGTTAAAACGACCAGTAGTGGCACATCGCTAGTAATGGCACAGGTATCAAAAACTTGGTTTTATACGTTTGTGCAAATGCGTAGGTATAACAACGATTTAAATATTTATATATAGTTTTAAACAAGAAAAAACCTTTAGAACGTCCATTTTAAAATTATTAATTAAAAAAAAACGAATATTGTTTAGCGATATCAAAATTGTACTTTTCACAGCCATTTTTAGTTAGTTTACGGTTACCATAGCTTAAGCAATTACAATCATATTTACTAGAAAAACGTATTTTTTTAATATGTACCTGGTTAAATAAACTAAATGAATATTTCATCGAAACATTTCAAATGTTGAATATTGACTTTTTTTTATTTTTTAATATTAAAAACACGTGTTCTTTAATTGGTATGAAATTTGGAAGAGCCACCAATAAAAAAACACTTTATGCTTACAGCGCTTTTCTATTGAGCGGCCGCTGCTATAAATAAAATAGTAAACAGAGACTCTCTGACAGTAAGCAAGTGAGGTTAGAATATTAATGTTTTTACATATTTCTTATAACAAGAACAAATTTTAACTACAGATAAATAATTCTTTAAAAGGTATGTATCAGTTATTATTTACATTATACGTACACTGAAATTTTATTGTTTATCTCATAAAAAATAAAAATCTAAAACATGACCTATTTAATTTATTTTTGTATTAGTTTGAATAAATTATTTTTATTTTAGTGAAAACTGGTAAAAACAATGACACCGTTAATAAAAAGGGTAAAAAGAAGTGTGAAAAATCAAGAATTAGAACCAAAACCTCTTATACAGGTGGGGCAAAACAACCTCCCTAGTTTCAACAGAGAATTGTGAAGCTAGCAGAGGTCGTAACAGGGTAGGAATGGCGTGAATGGCGGCAGAAAGATATGCCGTGTGTATGTGTTACAAAAGGATTCAGTCGTAAACACATTGTGGACGAACGAGCAGCGCGCTTTTGCCGTGGAAGCATACATACGCGAAAAGGAGTCTGTAATCGCCGCCCAGCACATTTCCATCTTTCTGGCGGTGTAAATAAACAAAATTTTCGATATTGGTGCGGAAAACAATCCGAGGGTGATCCACGAGAAGCCTCTGCATAGTGATCGTGTCACAGTTTGGTGCGCAGTTTCCCGAATAGGGATTATCGGGCCTTACTTTTACTACAGGAAAGAAATCGGGCAGTTACCGTCAATTCTGGGCGCTATATGAACATACTCCAGAATTTTTTTGCCCCTGCTCTTAAAGAACTTGGTCTCGAGAATGTCTGGTTTCAGCAGGACGGGGGGGGGGGGGAGCCACAGCAAACACAGCGCGGGCATCAATGCTGGTTTTGAAGGAAATGTTCCCCGCATGCTTTGTCTCCCTGAGAGGAGACAATCCGCACGGGAATTCGCCGTATACCTGAAGAAATGCTTGAAAGGGTTATGCAAAGCTTCAAAAGTCGCTTGCAGCAGTGTGTAGACAATGAAGGACAACACTTGGCCGATATGATTTTTAAAACTACATAAGATAAAACTGGCCATGTAACTACTTTATTTTATTGAAATAAATTTTTTGTATCTCGACTCCTTTTTCTTTAATTCACTTGCAAAACTAGGGAGGTTGTTTTGCCCCACCTGGTACACTTGAAAAAATACTTTTATCTGAAATTACAAGATGAAAAGTATTCTTATCTAAAAAAATAAAACTAGAAAAGATTTCAATTTTTCATTGTTCACAAAATTTTAATGCATGAAAAGTATTAAAAATTTTGATGTAATATACCTATTTATAAGTAATTTTAATATTTCGATTAAAAATTATTATTTAATTAAAATATCATTTGCATTATAGATAAAGAATAATATTGTTGTCTACATTTATAATTTAGAACTTTATAAATATTAAATTTAGCTTTAGATAGGTATAGTACCTACCTCTATAATTTAAAAATTTATAAAATAAAGCTACTGCAAGTGTTTTTTTATAAATATATACCTAAATTTTAGGAAATCCAAGCTAAAATATATAAATTTATAACTATATTTGCCGTGCTACTACTAGAAAGGACTGTTCTCTTAAAGGCAACCACCGTACCAAAACTGGCATTTTAACATCGAATTATAAATTGTGAACAAAATTACCTAAAACATCAATAAACAATTTAATTTTTTTTTTACTTTATAAAACACTTAAACTTTAAAAATTTTTAATTATTATATAAATATATTATCCATATTTTTTTTAATCCTCAAAAGAGTAGAGAATTTTCTTAACTGTGCCAAAACTGGTCGTTTTACCCTATGTAGTGTATCATAGTTTCAAACAAAATTTAACTATTAACTTAGCATAACCAAGACGACGAACATAATCCTCAGTTTTAATATTTTTGAATCAGACATTAATAATATGATTTTGCAAACAAAATTTGTATTATAAAGTTACTTTATATATTATTCGTAAACCAGCCTTTAGCAATAGAAAATCGGTATTTCATTTCATATCTTGAATAAATGGTAAAAGAAAGGCTAAATGGTAGTATGTAGTGTATCATAGTTTCAAACAAAATTTAACTATTAGCATAGCATAACCAAGACGACGAACATAATCCTCAGTTTTAATATTTTTGAATCAGACATTAATAATATTATTTAGCAAACAAAATTTGTATTATAAAGTTAATTTATATATTATTCGTAAACCAGCCTTTATCAATATAAAATCGGTATTTCATTTCATATCTTGAATAAATGGTAAAGGAAAGGCCATAATAGTTAAATATTCTATTTCCAGGAATTCAATAACCCAAACCTAGCGATGCGAAGAACTTCGTATTATAAAGAAGACAAGCACAATGTTTATAAAAAATCTTTATCCTCAGCAAAATTAACTTACAATGATGATATTAGTTACGATCTTTTATTTGTTTATAATGTCAAAACAATTGTAAGTAATAACATTAATATTCGGTTTTTGAAGAGCGATTTTAAATCGTTTTTGATAATTTGGGGATGCGAGAAATATACTCAGGATGATAACAAGCAAACATTGTGGATACTTGTTTCCCAGAATATAGAAAATGATTTAATTTTAGATGATCTTATATCTGTTCTACCAAATAAAATAGATAAAAATGAATTGACTATATATGATATGTCAAATTGTATTAACATACGATCAAGATTTTCTTTATTGGACACTAGCCTTGAACATCAAATATACAGTATTAATTTGATCTTCATTATATTTGTTGTCTTGGAAATATTTTTGCTGTTCATAACTTGTAAATTATTTCAGAATTAAATTGAACAATTGTCATTGCATTGTAGTTGATAAAAATGTAATAAAATAATTAACTCCTTATATTTGCAATTAAATTCACTTACTTAGTAAAATTATATTCCAATAAAATTTACACGAAGAATCAGAAGTCATATTTTTCAAGCTCTATCTATATCAATTAACTTTGGTTTGCTTGTAACTTTTGTGATACGAAAATATAAAGATGCACAGTAGATATTGGTTCACATTAAAGTGATGAACGATATGTTTTGAATAAAATGCGTCTATTCGTTCTCAACTTCATTAATGATATCAATAGTTGATATAAAGACCTAGTACGTAATACGTGCGCCAAATCAAAAACAAGATATAAAACAACCAGAAACATACAAGCCAAAACCGTTGTAGCCGTTTATTATTCCATATACAGGGTGTAACAGCGAAACGAGCTACCTCGAATAACTTCTATGACATTAAAGATACAATAAAATAGTATAAAACAATCTTATGTAGGACCAATGGGGACATCCAACTATGAAAGAAAATATTTTTTTAAACCAGTGGTTCTCAAGCAACTACACAAAGTTATATTTTTTCAAATGAGATACTATATAATTTTTAGCTCCATTCGATAGAATATTTTTTCCTGAATTCCATTATGTATTCGTTTTTTACCTTTACATAAGTAAAATATTGAGAAAAATGCGATTGAAAGTTAAATAAATTTTATTTTTATAGTTATTTTTCAGTAGGCTATGAAACAAAATTGAGCTTAAATACAACGAAACATAAATTAAATACATTAAATTATTTGTTATTTACTTTATAAATAGTGTTATAAAGTAAATAACAAATAATTTCATGTATTTAAGCTCAATTTTGTTTCATAGCCTACTGAAAAATAACTATAATAATAAAATTTATTTAACTTTCAATCGCATTTTTCTACCCTATAAAAAATTCGCGAATGGCCAAATCTGTGGCATTGCCCATTCATATCAGTTATCGTCCTATATCTTTGACGTGCCATCTGTCAAAGATATATGAACGTATGATCAATTCCCGGCTCAGCTGGTTTCTAGAATCTCGCAATCTCATCAACAAATATCAATGTGGATCTCGTCAGCACAATTCCACCACTGACCTTCATGTGTATCTGACAAACGCCATTCAGTCTAGTATCTTAAAACGCAACCATCTGGTTGCTGTGTTTTTTGATCTAGAAAAAGCGTTCGACATGACCTGGAGATATGGAATACTACGAAAATTATACAACTGGGGTCTACGGGGCCATCTGCCTCAATTTATAGAAAACTTTCTTTGTCGCCGTTCATTTAGGGTCCGAGTTGGAGAAACTCTCTCTTCTACACGACCGTTGCAAAACGGCATTCTCCAAGGCTCTTCCATAAGTGTAACTTTATTCTTGATTGCAATCAATGACATTGTGTCCAACCTGCCAAATACTGTTGATTATTGTCTATATGTAGATGACCTCACGATCTTCACTTCATCCCCGTCTCTCGAACTCTGTCAGGAGAGATTACGGCAGGCTGTTGACTTAGTTTCTTTGGCTGCATCTGACCGTGGTTTTCGTTTCTCTGTAGAGAAAACCTGCGCTATCGACTTCTGTCGACTACGTAAAGTACTCAACTGTCCTTTTGTATCGCTTTACGATAGACCAGTGCGGGTTGTGGATGAGGTGAAGTTTTTGGGAATAATTTTCGACCGTCGTCTTTTATGGCTGAGACAAATCAACACAGTTTCTGCGCAGTGCCGAATGTCATTGAATGCTATCAAGTGTATTGCCTCCACAAAATGGGGAGCCGATAGGGACTCTCTGCTGCGACTTTACGTCAGTCTGGTTCTATCCAGAATAGACTTCTGTGCTACCATTGTGTACACTGCTAGTGCTTCTCACTTGAAGAATCTAGAAAGCCCTGGCTGATATATAGTGTAGAGAAAAACGAAAAGAAATGATAATTGGAGTATTAACATTTATGGAGCGAAAAGAAGAGAACCCTTTCAGATTTGTGTAAACAAATCAGCTACCCGGAGAAATAAGAGCACTTTACCAATGCTTGTTGCATTATTGCTTAAAGATATACGCATGGGACCCTCAATACCTGCATTGGGACGATGAAAACTGTAACTAGGACACCGCTCGAAAATATGTTCGAGAGTGAGCCTAGTGTTACAAGTGGAGCAGAGCGGTGGTTGTTCTCCTAGTAAAAGATGTAAGTGTGTGAGACAAGTATGGCCTATTCTCAGACGAGAGATGACCACTTGCTCGCACCTTGTTAAGCGGATTTGTGCTATCCAGCGCTCCACTGACACCTTTACACGTCGCAATTTGCTAGTAGATGTATTCCACTCCTCCTGCCATAACTTAAGACAATGCACAGCCACAGACCTCAACACATCATCGGCACGCAAGGGATGACGGACAACGTAGTTGCCATTGGCTGCTCCAAGAGCAGCTCGGTCAGCACAGTGATTACCGGGTATCCCAGTATGTCCGGGTATCCACATGAGAACGACATTTCTCTCTAGCTCCCGTAATCTTTCGATTTCTCCACGGATGTCCAAAACGGTTGGATCTGTGGAGAATCTGCTACCGATGCCTAAGATAGAACTCAGGGAATCGGTGCAGATGATCAGATGACGTTTCTCATCGATAGCTTGACGGGAGTGTCGAAGACTGTAGAGAATACCATATAACTCGGCAGTGTATACTGAGCATATGGGTGACAGTGTGAACGACTGGGATACGCCATCGGTCACAAAAGCGCAGCCTGTACCAGAGTCTGTCTTGGAGCCATCAGTATATGTGTGTTGAAAGTCTGTGTACTGTTGCAATTGAATGAAGAATTCAATCAAGTATATGGCGTTAGGAGTAGAATCTTTTGGCAAGTTCGTCAGCTGTAGGCTTGTCGTTAAAAAAAGAGATGCCCATGGAGGGATGTTGGTAAAAATTCTCGATAAAACAGGCCCTTGCTTGTCAAAGATGGTATTTAACAACCTTGGGAGTTTCAGTGCAAGTGGATAGAGAGAAGTTGAACTATTAGTATATAGTTGATTTAACTCTCGGTTATTAGAAAATATGAGATGGTTTATATGCTGCGTGAGCGAAAGAACTTTACAGACGTACCTCAAACCAAGTTTCATGTACCTTATGTGAAGTGGTGGTACACCGGCTTCGCAGTGAAGGCTTGCAATTGGGGTAGTCCTGAACGCACCGGTGACTGCTCGAATTCCAGCATTGTGTATATTTAAATATATATATATATATATATATATATATATATATATATATATATATATATATATATATATATATATTTATATATATATATTTATATATATATATATATATATATATATATATATATATATATATATATATATTTATATATATATTTATATATATATTTATATATATATATATATATATATATATATATATATATATATATATATATGCACTTAGTAATGTAAGTAAAAGAAAAAAAGTGGTTAGACAATGATAATAATCATAAAATAAATTATGATTTGTAATTTAATTTATGAAAATAAAACACAATTAAATTTTTTTCTTCTGTATACTTATTTAATAATCCATAATTTAAATTGACAAGTGTAAATATACTAAAATCTGTAACATTTTAAATCTAATTAATAAATGATCATTTTTTCGACCAAAGTTTATATTCTACGAAATTATATAATTGAATTATATAATTGAATCCATTTCTCAAACGTTGACAACATATTAGATTCTTCTTTAAAATAAGCAAATATACAATTTGTCCCAAGCAAAACTAATTTGACCACATTTTCTTAATATAATTTCTTTTGGGAAAATGTCAATTTCTTCACTAGTCAAAACAGAGAGTGGGACAGAAACTCCTTTATTTTTAAGTGTGTTATACTTTTTCACAGCCTCCAGATTCACTAAATAAACTATATCACTTGACATTTTCACAATAACTAAATGTTAATGTAAATTAAATATTTATGTAAATCAAATACCACAAATAGTATATTCGGTATATAAGATTACACATTGTTACATTTTAAAATTAATAATTTGTTTATTATAAATTTCATAACCTAGGGTAAAACGACCAGTAGTGGCACATCGCTAGTAATGGCACAGGTATCAAAAACTTGGTTTTATACGTTTGTGCAAATGCGTAGGTATAACAACGATTTAAATATTTATATATAGTTTTAAACAAGAAAAAACCTTTAGAACGTCCATTTTAAAATTATTAATTAAAAAAAAACGAATATTGTTTAGCGATATCAAAATTGTACTTTTCACAGCCATTTTTAGTTAGTTTACGGTTACCATAGCTTAAGCAATTACAATCATATTTACTAGAAAAACGTATTTTTTTAATATGTACCTGGTTAAATAAACTAAATGAATATTTCATCGAAACATTTCAAATGTTGAATATTGACTTTTTTTTATTTTTTAATATTAAAAACACGTGTTCTTTAATTGGTATGAAATTTGGAAGAGCCACCAATAAAAAAACACTTTATGCTTACAGCGCTTTTCTATTGAGCGGCCGCTGCTATAAATAAAATAGTAAACAGAGACTCTCTGACAGTAAGCAAGTGAGGTTAGAATATTAATGTTTTTACATATTTCTTATAACAAGAACAAATTTTAACTACAGATAAATAATTCTTTAAAAGGTATGTATCAGTTATTATTTACATTATACGTACACTGAAATTTTATTGTTTATCTCATAAAAAATAAAAATCTAAAACATGACCTATTTAATTTATTTTTGTATTAGTTTGAATAAATTATTTTTATTTTAGTGAAAACTGGTAAAAACAATGACACCGTTAATAAAAAGGGTAAAAAGAAGTGTGAAAAATCAAGAATTAGAACCAAAACCTCTTATACAGGTGGGGCAAAACAACCTCCCTAGTTTCAACAGAGAATTGTGAAGCTAGCAGAGGTCGTAACAGGGTAGGAATGGCGTGAATGGCGGCAGAAAGATATGCCGTGTGTATGTGTTACAAAAGGATTCAGTCGTAAACACATTGTGGACGAACGAGCAGCGCGCTTTTGCCGTGGAAGCATACATACGCGAAAAGGAGTCTGTAATCGCCGCCCAGCACATTTCCATCTTTCTGGCGGTGTAAATAAACAAAATTTTCGATATTGGTGCGAAAACAATCCGAGGGTGATCCACGAGAAGCCTCTGCATAGTGATCGTGTCACAGTTTGGTGCGCAGTTTCCCGAATAGGGATTATCGGGCCTTACTTTTACTACAGGAAAGAAATCGGGCAGTTACCGTCAATTCTGGGCGCTATATGAACATACTCCAGAATTTTTTTGCCCCTGCTCTTAAAGAACTTGGTCTCGAGAATGTCTGGTTTCAGCAGGACGGGGGGGGGGGGGGGAGCCACAGCAAACACAGCGCGGGCATCAATGCTGGTTTTGAAGGAAATGTTCCCCGCATGCTTTGTCTCCCTGAGAGGAGACAATCCGCACGGAAATTCGCCGTATACCTGAAGAAATGCTTGAAAGGGTTATGCAAAGCTTCAAAAGTCGCTTGCAGCAGTGTGTAGACAATGAAGGACAACACTTGGCCGATATGATTTTTAAAACTACATAAGATAAAACTGGCCATGTAACTACTTTATTTTATTGAAATAAATTTTTTGTATCTCGACTCCTTTTTCTTTAATTCACTTGCAAAACTAGGGAGGTTGTTTTGCCCCACCTGGTACACTTGAAAAAATACTTTTATCTGAAATTACAAGATGAAAAGTATTCTTATCTAAAAAAATAAAACTAGAAAAGATTTCAATTTTTCATTGTTCACAAAATTTTAATGCATGAAAAGTATTAAAAATTTTGATGTAATATACCTATTTATAAGTAATTTTAATATTTCGATTAAAAATTATTATTTAATTAAAATATCATTTGCATTATAGATAAAGAATAATATTGTTGTCTACATTTATAATTTAGAACTTTATAAATATTAAATTTAGCTTTAGATAGGTATAGTACCTACCTCTATAATTTAAAAATTTATAAAATAAAGCTACTGCAAGTGTTTTTTTATAAATATATACCTAAATTTTAGGAAATCCAAGCTAAAATATATAAATTTATAACTATATTTGCCGTGCTACTACTAGAAAGGACTGTTCTCTTAAAGGCAACCACCGTACCAAAACTGGCATTTTAACATCGAATTATAAATTGTGAACAAAATTACCTAAAACATCAATAAACAATTTAATTTTTTTTTTACTTTATAAAACACTTAAACTTTAAAAATTTTTAATTATTATATAAATATATTATCCATATTTTTTTTAATCCTCAAAAGAGTAGAGAATTTTCTTAACTGTGCCAAAACTGGTCGTTTTACCCTATGTAGTGTATCATAGTTTCAAACAAAATTTAACTATTAACTTAGCATAACCAAGACGACGAACATAATCCTCAGTTTTAATATTTTTGAATCAGACATTAATAATATGATTTTGCAAACAAAATTTGTATTATAAAGTTACTTTATATATTATTCGTAAACCAGCCTTTAGCAATAGAAAATCGGTATTTCATTTCATATCTTGAATAAATGGTAAAAGAAAGGCTAAATGGTAGTATGTAGTGTATCATAGTTTCAAACAAAATTTAACTATTAGCATAGCATAACCAAGACGACGAACATAATCCTCAGTTTTAATATTTTTGAATCAGACATTAATAATATTATTTAGCAAACAAAATTTGTATTATAAAGTTAATTTATATATTATTCGTAAACCAGCCTTTATCAATATAAAATCGGTATTTCATTTCATATCTTGAATAAATGGTAAAGGAAAGGCCATAATAGTTAAATATTCTATTTCCAGGAATTCAATAACCCAAACCTAGCGATGCGAAGAACTTCGTATTATAAAGAAGACAAGCACAATGTTTATAAAAAATCTTTATCCTCAGCAAAATTAACTTACAATGATGATATTAGTTACGATCTTTTATTTGTTTATAATGTCAAAACAATTGTAAGTAATAACATTAATATTCGGTTTTTGAAGAGCGATTTTAAATCGTTTTTGATAATTTGGGGATGCGAGAAATATACTCAGGATGATAACAAGCAAACATTGTGGATACTTGTTTCCCAGAATATAGAAAATGATTTAATTTTAGATGATCTTATATCTGTTCTACCAAATAAAATAGATAAAAATGAATTGACTATATATGATATGTCAAATTGTATTAACATACGATCAAGATTTTCTTTATTGGACACTAGCCTTGAACATCAAATATACAGTATTAATTTGATCTTCATTATATTTGTTGTCTTGGAAATATTTTTGCTGTTCATAACTTGTAAATTATTTCAGAATTAAATTGAACAATTGTCATTGCATTGTAGTTGATAAAAATGTAATAAAATAATTAACTCCTTATATTTGCAATTAAATTCACTTACTTAGTAAAATTATATTCCAATAAAATTTACACGAAGAATCAGAAGTCATATTTTTCAAGCTCTATCTATATCAATTAACTTTGGTTTGCTTGTAACTTTTGTGATACGAAAATATAAAGATGCACAGTAGATATTGGTTCACATTAAAGTGATGAACGATATGTTTTGAATAAAATGCGTCTATTCGTTCTCAACTTCATTAATGATATCAATAGTTGATATAAAGACCTAGTACGTAATACGTGCGCCAAATCAAAAACAAGATATAAAACAACCAGAAACATACAAGCCAAAACCGTTGTAGCCGTTTATTATTCCATATACAGGGTGTAACAGCGAAACGAGCTACCTCGAATAACTTCTATGACATTAAAGATACAATAAAATAGTATAAAACAATCTTATGTAGGACCAATGGGGACATCCAACTATGAAAGAAAATATTTTTTTAAACCAGTGGTTCTCAAGCAACTACACAAAGTTATATTTTTTCAAATGAGATACTATATAATTTTTAGCTCCATTCGATAGAATATTTTTTCCTGAATTCCATTATGTATTCGTTTTTTACCTTTACATAAGTAAAATATTGAGAAAAATGCGATTGAAAGTTAAATAAATTTTATTTTTATAGTTATTTTTCAGTAGGCTATGAAACAAAATTGAGCTTAAATACAACGAAACATAAATTAAATACATTAAATTATTTGTTATTTACTTTATAAATAGTGTTATAAAGTAAATAACAAATAATTTCATGTATTTAAGCTCAATTTTGTTTCATAGCCTACTGAAAAATAACTATAATAATAAAATTTATTTAACTTTCAATCGCATTTTTCTACCCTATAAAAAATTCGCGAATGGCCAAATCTGTGGCATTGCCCATTCATATCAGTTATCGTCCTATATCTTTGACGTGCCATCTGTCAAAGATATATGAACGTATGATCAATTCCCGGCTCAGCTGGTTTCTAGAATCTCGCAATCTCATCAACAAATATCAATGTGGATCTCGTCAGCACAATTCCACCACTGACCTTCATGTGTATCTGACAAACGCCATTCAGTCTAGTATCTTAAAACGCATCCATCTGGTTGCTGTGTTTTTTGATCTAGAAAAAGCGTTCGACATGACCTGGAGATATGGAATACTACGAAAATTATACAACTGGGGTCTACGGGGCCATCTGCCTCAATTTATAGAAAACTTTCTTTGTCGCCGTTCATTTAGGGTCCGAGTTGGAGAAACTCTCTCTTCTACACGACCGTTGCAAAACGGCATTCTCCAAGGCTCTTCCATAAGTGTAACTTTATTCTTGATTGCAATCAATGACATTGTGTCCAACCTGCCAAATACTGTTGATTATTGTCTATATGTAGATGACCTCACGATCTTCACTTCATCCCAGTCTCTCGAACTCTGTCAGGAGAGATTACAGCAGGCTGTTGACTTAGTTTCTTTGGCTGCATCCGACCGTGGTTTTCGTTTCTCTGTAGAGAAAACCTGCGCTATCGACTTCTGTTGACTACGTAAAGTACACAACTGTCCTTTTTTATCGCTTTACGATAGACCAGTGCGGGTTGTGGATGAGGTGAAGTTTTTGGGAATAATTTTCGACCGTCGTCTTTTATGGCTGAGACAAATCAACACAGTTTCTGCGCAGTGCCGAATGTCATTGAATGCTATCAAGTGTATTGCCTCCACAAAATGGGGAGCCGATAGGGACTCTCTGCTGCGACTTTACGTCAGTCTGGTTCTATCCAGAATAGACTTCTGTGCTACCATTGTGTACACTGCTAGTGCTTCTCACTTGAAGAATCTAGAAAGCCCTGGCTGATATATAGTGTAGAGAAAAACGAAAAGAAATGATAATTGGAGTATTAACATTTATGGAGCGAAAAGAAGAGAACCCTTTCAGATTTGTGTAAACAAATCAGCTACCCGGAGAAATAAGAGCACTTTACCAATGCTTGTTGCATTATTGCTTAAAGATATACGCATGGGACCCTCAATACCTGCATTGGGACGATGAAAACTGTAACTAGGACACCGCTCGAAAATATGTTCGAGAGTGAGCCTAGTGTTACAAGTGGAGCAGAGCGGTGGTTGTTCTCCTAGTAAAAGATGTAAGTGTGTGAGACAAGTATGGCCTATTCTCAGACGAGAGATGACCACTTGCTCGCACCTTGTTAAGCGGATTTGTGCTATCCAGCGCTCCACTGACACCTTTACACGTCGCAATTTGCTAGTAGATGTATTCCACTCCTCCTGCCATAACTTAAGACAATGCACAGCCACAGACCTCAACACATCATCGGCACGCAAGGGATGACGGACAACGTAGTTGCCATTGGCTGCTCCAAGAGCAGCTCGGTCAGCACAGTGATTACCGGGTATCCCAGTATGTCCGGGTATCCACATGAGAACGACATTTCTCTCTAGCTCCCGTAATCTTTCGATTTCTCCACGGATGTCCAAAACGGTTGGATCTGTGGAGAATCTGCTACCGATGCCTAAGATAGAACTCAGGGAATCGGTGCAGATGAGCAGATGACGTTTCTCATCGATAGCTTGACGGGAGTGTCGAAGACTGTAGAGAATACCATATAACTCGGCAGTGTATACTGAGCATATGGGTGACAGTGTGAACGACTGGGATACGCCATCGGTCACAAAAGCGCAGACTGTACCAGAGTCTGTCTTGGAGCCATCAGTATATGTGTGTTGAAAGTCTGTGTACTGTTGCAATTGAATGAAGAATTCAATCAAGTATATGGCGTTAGGAGTAGAATCTTTTGGCAAGTTCGTCAGCTGTAGGCTTGTCGTTAAAAAAAGAGATGCCCATGGAGGGATGTTGGTAAAAATTCTCGATAAAACAGGCCCTTGCTTGTCAAAGATGGTATTTAACAACCTTGGGAGTTTCAGTGCAAGTGGATAGAGAGAAGTTGAACTATTAGTATATAGTTGATTTAACTCTCGGTTATTAGAAAATATGAGATGGTTTATATGCTGCGTGAGCGAAAGAACTTTACAGACGTACCTCAAACCAAGTTTCATGTACCTTATGTGAAGTGGTGGTACACCGGCTTCGCAGTGAAGGCTTGCAATTGGGGTAGTCCTGAACGCACCGGTGACTGCTCGAATTCCAGCATTGTGTATATTTAAATATATATATATATATATATATATATATATATATATATATATATATATATATATATATATATATATATATATATTTATATATATATATTTTTATATATATATATATATATATATATATATATATATATATTTATATATATATTTATATATATATTTATATATATATATATATATATATATATATATATATATATATATATATATATACACTTAGTAATGTATGTAAAAGAAAAAAAGTGGTTAGACAATGATAATAATCATAAAATAAATTATGATTTGTAATTTAATTTATGAAAATAAAACACAATTAAATTTTTTTCTTCTGTATACTTATTTAATAATCCATAATTTAAATTGACAAGTGTAAATATACTAAAATCTGTAACATTTTAAATCTAATTAATAAATGATCATTTTTTCGACCAAAGTTTATATTCTACGAAATTATATAATTGAATTATATAATTGAATCCATTTCTCAAACGTTGACAACATATTAGATTCTTCTTTAAAATAAGCAAATATACAATTTGTCCCAAGCAAAACTAATTTGACCACATTTTCTTAATATAATTTCTTTTGGGAAAATGTCAATTTCTTCACTAGTCAAAACAGAGAGTGGGACAGAAACTCCTTTATTTTTAAGTGTGTTATACTTTTTCACAGCCTCCAGATTCACTAAATAAACTATATCACTTGACATTTTCACAATAACTAAATGTTAATGTAAATTAAATATTTATGTAAATCAAATACCACAAATAGTATATTCGGTATATAAGATTACACATTGTTACATTTTAAAATTAATAATTTGTTTATTATAAATTTCATAACCTAGGGTAAAACGACCAGTAGTGGCACATCGCTAGTAATGGCACAGGTATCAAAAACTTGGTTTTATACGTTTGTGCAAATGCGTAGGTATAACAACGATTTAAATATTTATATATAGTTTTAAACAAGAAAAAACCTTTAGAACGTCCATTTTAAAATTATTAATTAAAAAAAAACGAATATTGTTTAGCGATATCAAAATTGTACTTTTCACAGCCATTTTTAGTTAGTTTACGGTTACCATAGCTTAAGCAATTACAATCATATTTACTAGAAAAACGTATTTTTTTAATATGTACCTGGTTAAATAAACTAAATGAATATTTCATCGAAACATTTCAAATGTTGAATATTGACTTTTTTTTATTTTTTAATATTAAAAACACGTGTTCTTTAATTGGTATGAAATTTGGAAGAGCCACCAATAAAAAAACACTTTATGCTTACAGCGCTTTTCTATTGAGCGGCCGCTGCTATAAATAAAATAGTAAACAGAGACTCTCTGACAGTAAGCAAGTGAGGTTAGAATATTAATGTTTTTACATATTTCTTATAACAAGAACAAATTTTAACTACAGATAAATAATTCTTTAAAAGGTATGTATCAGTTATTATTTACATTATACGTACACTGACATTTTATTGTTTATCTCATAAAAAGTAAAAATCGAAAACATAACCCCTTTAATTTATTTTTGTATTCATTTGAATAAATTATTTTTATTTTAGTGAAAACTGTTAATAAAATAATAATAATAAATAATAAGAATACTTTTCATCTTGTAATTATTTATATATATTTCGATTAAAAATTATTATTTAATTAAAATATCATTTGCATTATAGATAAAGAATAATATTGTTGTCTACATTTATAATTTAGAACTTTATAAATATTAAATTTAGCTTTAGATAGGTATAGTACCTACCTCTATAATTTAAAAATTTATAAAATAAAGCTACTGCAAGTGTTTTTTTATAAATATATACCTAAATTTTAGGAAATCCAAGCTAAAATATATAAATTTATAACTATATTTGCCGTGCTACTACTAGAAAGGACTGTTCTCTTAAAGGCAGCCACTGTGCCATTACTGGCATTTTAACATCAAATTATAAATTGTGAACAAAATTACCTAAAACATCAATAAACAATTTAATTTTTTTATTTTACTTTATAAAACACTTAAACTTTAAAAATTTTCTATTATTATATAAATATATTAACCACATTTTTTTTAATCCTCAAAAAAGTAGAGAATTTTCTTAACTGTGCCACTACTGGTCGTTTTACCCTAGTATAAATTTTTTTCATACTTTATTTTCGCAATTTGCTTAAATACCTATACCTTTCTTTTTAACCTAAAAATTTGATAATAATATAATAATGTATTTTCTAGAATTATATCTGGATACATGTTTAAGAACTCTTGCATTTCCAAATAACATAAATGATTTTCAACAATTTAATAAATACTTTATATAAACAATAATATTATCACCAAACATAATCGGTTTTGATATGATATCATTGTGAAACTGAGTAAAATTTAGAGAAATTAACGTTTTTAAATAATAGTCTACAATAAATTCTAATTCAAATAATTTTGTAAGTTATTGTGTAGCTTAACAAATTTCTCTCTTCTGCCATTTACTCGACATAAGTTTTGCTCCATTTATCGCATGATAATATAATTTATGAAAGCGTAAACTTTGATTTTCTACATTACTCTTTACATACAAAAAATTCATGATTATATCTTGACATCGTAGAAATTCATACCAATCATATAGCTTAAATTGTATACCATCTAGCTATCTTATATTGGGTATTATTACAATAACTTCAAGTTTTTGCTTAGGGTCAATACCAATTGATATCATTTAATTAGACTTTGGTTTAATGGATACCCATTTTCCAACAAATATCTTTTCCACCTTCATGATTATGTTGATAATTATCTAGGTCAACGATGGGTGGTGGTGGTGAATTGAATACATTTGCAACTATAACATCTAGATCGGGAGTTTTAACTTACCTCCTATCTATAAGACTAACTAGTTAATAATTATATATTTAACTTTATCCCTCCCCTCGAAAAAAATAATATAAAAATTTTTTATCAGTTGACATTTTTTTTCTTTCCTTAGTATTGATCACTACTTCATCATGTGGGTAGCGAATGCATTTTAAACTATACCCAAAAGTATAGATTTAAAAAGTGCTATTAATAATATTTTTCATAAATTTGATATATTAATGCGAGATGTTGAACATGTTATAATATATGATAATAAGCTTGGGCTATTAGAAGATGTTCTAAATGATATGTCTAAACGTTATTCTAAAGGAATGGACATTTGTAGAAATTATAATGTTAACAAAATAACAGTTGAAGTTCTTCAACATGAATTAGAGAATATTGATGGTCAATAAGTCCGTGATTTTTTGAATTTCCCGCCTCTTAACAGGAAGAGCAACACTGCTCCTGTTAACAAGCATCTATCAGTTGATTCCTGTCAAATTTTGAACAAGCCACGTCATTTAGTTTGTATTTGTCAGTCATTGGAAGCAGGCGACCGCGTTAATTGTGGAGAAAATGGAAAAAAGTGAATTTCGTGTGCTCGTCAAGCATTATTTTTTGAGGGAAAAAACCATCACTCAAACCAAGGCTAAGCTTGATTAATACTACGGGGACTCTGCACCATCAATGGTAAAATTGGTTTACTGAATTTCGTTGTGGCCGTACAAATACAGGAGATGCTGAACGTTCTGGACGTCCAGTCGAGGTCGCCACACTTGAAACAATTGAAAAAATTCACGATATGGTATTGGCCGATCGGAGATTGAAAGTACGGCAGATTGTGGAAGTCATAGGAATATCACATGGCTCAGTGGTTTCGATTTTGAATGATCACTTGGGTGTGAAAAAGCTAGCCGCAAGATGGGTGCCGCGTTTGCTCACAATCGACCACGAACGCAATCATGTGACAACTTCGAAGGAGTGTTTAGCGTTGTTCAACCGCAATATGGATGAGTTTTTGCGCCGTTTCGTAACCGTGGACGAAACATGGATTCACCACAACACACCAGAGTCCAAACAGCAGTCAAAACAGTGGGTATTTTCGGGTGAATCGGCGCCGAAGAAGGCCAAGGTGGGTTTGTCAGCCAATAAAGTCATGGCGACCGCCTTTTGGGATGCACGCGGTATAATCCACATTGATTACCTTCAAAAAGGAAGAAAAATCAATGGCGAATATTATGCCACCTTATTGGACCGATTCAATGACGATTTAAAGTAAAAACGACCGCATTTGTCCAAGAAAATAATTCGTTTCCTGCAAGACAATGCAAGGGTGCACACATGTATAGTCTCCATGGCGAAATTTCATGAATTGGGCTATGAATTGCTCCCTCATCCACCCTAATCTCCGTATTTAGCCCCGAGTGACTATTTCTTGTTTCCAAACTTAACTAAATGGCTCGGCGGAGAGATTTGACTCCAATGATGAAATCATAACATATTTTTTGGAAGGGATAAAAAAATTGGAGAAACGTTGGACGAAGTGTATAGAGCTCAAAGGAGACTATGTAGAAAAATAAATTTTATTTTTGTCAAAAAACCTGTGTCTCTTTCAGAAAGTCACGGACTTATTGACCCGCCCTCGTATGTTATGGGTTTTAAGAGGTTATGCTACCCAGGCGCACTTAAAAGTGAACCTATATTTGAGAAATGTTTTCTCGATCCCCAATCAATGCATTAAAATAAAATTTTGAGACTTTATTATACATGAATTAAAGAATACAAAAATATTTTTTATTTAAATTTACGATACAAAATGGCGTTGTGGCACTAGGTAGCTTGAACAAAAGTTTTTTCCGAGGATGAAATCGGCGTGCATCGTAGCAGTCACCGTATACCACTTAGGGAAAAAAAATTATTCCTTAATTTATCTTTGAATCAAAAAAAAATGGAAAAAAGCTTGCACAAAAAATCTATTTTTGATAATTTCAAAAAACGGCTACATACGCTAGTAAATAAAAAGGTGTAAAATTCAAAATTTCAAACGCCATATAAATCGTATAAACCGTTTTTGAGATAGAATTCCCGCCAATTTCAAAAACATAGTTTCGAGAAAATCGCGTTTTTAACGAACGGGTTCTCCGAACGCTCGCCTGAACGCGCTTGGAGCGCCGCGAGAGGAGTCCATTTATCGGCCTGTAGCTGTGGAACGGAGTGTTTGACAAACTTCGAATAAAGTTTGCCATCAAGTACACAATCTAAAATATTTGTTAAGCCATTAAATAAGCAATCAATTTCTTGAAATTTCCAGAGTGTACCAACCCCTTTTTTTTGGTAAATATTCGACCTTACATTCTTTATTGTAAATGTAATTATGTATCAGTCTTAAAAATCGTGTGTACCTCGATATATAATTTGTCTTTGAAGTTGCAATTGAAATTTCAAGTAAATTCGTTAAAGTTTGAGCGAGATACGCTGCATGCCAATTTAAAAAAGCTCACGTGTGTGTCACTGAACTTTCTTATACACATTTTAATTACTTCGTTAGAATTAAAAAAAAATTCAAAATTTTAAATGCTTTATAAATTCTAACGATCTATCCAAAATGAGTATACGAAACTATATTAGCGTATACGAAGGTATATTAACACAGTTATGCACAGATATCTTATATTAATTTTAAGGAAATTTGAAATTTTGATAAACATAAAAAAATACGTCCGCCAACTATATCCGAAATTTTGTACAAACAAAGAAAATATTTTTAAATAGATTCTCTTTGATACAAATGAAACAATTAGCAACAATACACGAACCATTTAATATAAGATCATATTTCTTATCGAAATAAAACGAAAACTGTCGAACATATATGATTTTCGTTAGTCGTGGCATAGCGTATGACATCTTTATAGTAGCTACCTTTAGTGCGTAGGTAGGACTACAATCTTAAGCGCTACGTTACGTTATACGTCGGTATATACTTGTCTGTGGATCAGTGACAGACATGCCGTTGCGAGTAGACTTAACCTCCGCTACTAGACGTGAGAAGTATTAAATGTAATAGCAGAAAATGCAAAAAATGACCACCAAAAAGTATCACTGCTTATTGCGTGTTTATCGTCATTCTAAAGGTAACTGGGGCGTCCTTTAGCTTTATTTTTGATTTACTAACGTCAACTGTATATATTTCGAAGAAGTATAACTGATTTGTACCGACAAAAACTACGAAGAGATTTGTAATATACTTGTGTTTCGGAAAATAGGCTATAAAAATTGTTTTTCGTAGGTTGTCTCCCAAAATAGTTTTTGAATATAATTTTTAAATGTATAATTTAAGCCAATAAAAAGTATTCAAAACAAAAGTTGTTACGTAGTATAGCTCCTTAAGGATGATTTTGAAAATATTTATAAATTTGAAATTCGTATGTATTATCAATTGTTAATACGTTGCCTCACAATATCGGTTATCATGGCAACTGTCTAATTTTGTTATAAATAATATAGATAAAGGTTTTGACAGATAATTAAGGACATTTAAAATTGATTCTTTTAGGTAATAATATTGTAATTTAATAATATATTGTATAATTAATCTAAATAAAATTACTTTTAGTTACTGAGAATTCAATTTGGTGTCAATTATTAGAATACCAAAAACAGAATTACATATTTGAGCCTAAATAATTAATTTTCTTGTAGATTGTACGAGGGTCGTTCAATAAGTCCATAGAAAATAGTAGAAAAAATATTTTTTTTGGGTAGATTTGTTTTTATTTTTCAAGATAATCTCCTTTCAGGTCTATACATTTTTCTAAGCGTTTTTCCAAACTTTTTAAGCCGTCCAAACAGTAAAATTTCGGAAGCTCTTCAAAATAGGCATTTGTTTAGGCGATGACCTCCTCATTAGAAGTAAATCTTTGTCCACCAAGCCATTTCTTCAAGTTTGGAAATAAGAAAAAGTCACTGGGGGCCAAATCTGGGGAATACGGTGGAGGTTGTATTAATTGGAACTGTAATTCCATAATTTTGGCCATCGTAACTGCGCAGGTGTGCACCCATGCATTGTCTTGATGATAGAGGATATTTTTGCGTTTGAAATGAGGCCGTTTTTCCTTGATTTCTTCGCTCAGCCGGTACAATAACGACGCATAATACTCTCCTGTTATCGTATTTCTCTTTTCCAAGTAATCGATGTAGATGATTCCGCGTGCATCCCAAAAGACCGTGGCCATAACCTTGCCGGCCGATTTCACCGTCTTCGCCTTCTTCGGAGCCCGCTCACCTTCAAATATCCACTGTTTTGACTGTTCTTTTGTCTCTGGAGTGTAGTGATGTATCCATGTTTCATCCACAGTTATGTTTCGACGCAGAAAATCCTCAGGATTGAGACGGAAATGCACCAAAACGGCCTCAGAGTCGACTTCACAATTACGTTTATTCTCCACTGTGAGCGAACGCGGCACCCATCTTGCCGAGATTTTTTTAACACTCAATTTTTCGTGCAAAATTGAAGCGACTGTGCCTTGCGATATGCCAGTGGCCTCAACTATTTCGCGCACTTTGATTCGTCGATCACTTAAAACCATATCGTGGATTTTGTCAATCATTTCGGGGGTAGCCACTTCCACAGGGCGTCCGGAACGATGTTCATCTTTTGTGGATGTACGGCCACGTTTAAACTCATTCACTCAATTGTAAACAGTTGCAAACACAGGAGCAGATGTGCCATGAACTTCATCCAACTCAGCTTTGATTTTTTGCGGCGTTAAGCGCTTTATATAAAAGTGTTTAATCACCGCTCAAAACTCACTTTTATTTATTGTTATAACCAAATCAAAGTTTTTTACTTCAATCGAGAACAAAAATGAAATCACGTGACGGATACAGCTAGAACTCTAACAGCTGACTAGTTCGGAGCGTTGCCTACTGGGAATAATTCATTTTCGATACTACGAGCACCCTCTCTTGGATTTTCTAAGGACCCCGTATCATTTTTCTCACTGCTGTGATTGGCATAAAACTGTTAAATAATATAAGAACTATTTTTTTTTTTAGAATTTGTTAAATAATTTTTTGGTCATAACCGTTGTTTTTTTTACTATTGTTTGAATTGTGTTCAATTTTTTACTGAACATTTCTCTTGTCATTAGTATATAATTAATCTATGAATGTAGGCATTAAATGAAGCCATTTTATGGTTTAGGGGATTTTAGGAAGATTTAGGCATAACTGTATTAGTGTAAGTAGGTTTTCTAAAAATACTAAAGTCACAGAAGTAATTTTTGCGCGAAATAGTTAGATCAAGGAAATTTATACTTTGATTAGGTTCTTTTTCGATGGTAAATTTAATGGACGGATTCAAAGAATTTAAGTGAATTATTAATAGGTCTCATTGTCTGTCTGCACCCGTTAAGAAACGCATAACGTCATCTACATACCGATACCAACATACGATGTCATGTATTAAATTAAGTTAGAGCGAAGTAATTTCCGTTCAAAATTATCCATGTATATTTCAGCTAACAGAGAACTCAACGGGGAACCCATGGGGAAGCTCTCATTTGAATGAAGTACTTTTCTTGGAATTGAAAATAATTTTGGTTCAAAGATAAGTTTAAGAGTTTAGTAATTTCGTCTTAAACTCTGAGATTGGTGTGGTTGTTTGTTAAACCAGTTTTAATAAAATTTAGATTTTTTAATCTTCAAGGTTGTTGATCGGTATAGAGAGGAAAAGGCTTTTAACCTCAAAAGATACAAGTCTAGCATTTGTCGGGATTTTAATAGTTTTGGGTTTAATTACAAATTTAGTTTTAATGTCATATTTTGGTTTAAAATCTAGAATTTCTGGAATAATTTGATTTAAGAATTTGCAAAGTTTAACATACTACCGGTCTGATTGGTATAGAATTTAATGTACTTTGGGTAAACCATATATAATGAGGGCGTTAGGGTTCATCTCAAATAACTTAAATTGACAGGAAATTAAAGTGTTACAGTTTTTAATGGTGGTTTTTAGATCTGCTTGATACTTAAGTGTGGGGTCTTTTGTTAAAAGGGAAATATTACTCTCAGAAATAAAATTATGATTTTTTTTAATATAGTCTAATTCATTAAGAATTGTAATGCTATTCCTTTTATCTGCTTTGGACAGGATGAGTTTATTTATTTTCATTTTACTTTTTAAGCTTCGTATAGTGTTAGAAAACGGGTCAACCTCCCTTTTTTGCCATGACTGAATACAACAAGGAAAATAGGGGCATACAGACCTTTTTCAATGTCTACTTGCTTACAAGCTATTTCGGTGTTGGTAATTAAATCTATAATATCCATCTTCTTAGGTTTAATTTTTGGAGCGAAAGACAGACCTTCGCTGGGTTTCTTGTTCTGCAAAGGTAGTATCAGTCAAGTTTACTATTCTGAGGTAAAATGGTGTAGTATCTGAGTTGTTCGGAATGTTTTCACTGATACGCTTCTCACTTATATCTTGAAGGCGTGATTTATTTAATAATAAGGGCCCATAGCACGGATAAGCTATACAAGTTCTGTATTAGGGGATACTAGCTAATATCGTAACGCCTTATACACACTTTAGTCACTTCCATAGCACGGATAGTTGATTAGCAACGTATTAGCTAATCACCCCTACTAGCAAAATACACTTGGCAATGCCGCATATTACTGTTACTTGTCAAATTAAAAATATATGCAGACATTGAACAAATTAAATTGCATACTTGATTAAAATTGATAGATAATTGAGGAAAGTAAATAGTTTATTTATCAATTTCAATTATTTTACATATTCGCTAACTACTAGTTAACATAATTCTATAGTTTCAAGAAATAAATTTTCTCTTTTCAATTTAATATAGTTTCAGTGATTGATATAATGAGTGGATCAAGGAGAGAACGCACAGATAATTGGACAAATTAGGAGAGAATGTTATTGTTGGTATGTGTGCAAGAACATCGGGAAGTGATTGAGTGTAAAAATATTGACGTGAATGTGTTAAAATCCAAAAAAATGTGCATGGGCGGAGATATGCAATACTTTTTGTGTGTGGCAACAGTGGTTAGAATAAAAGGGCAATGGAGACGAAGATATCAAGTGCTTGTCATGAGACAAATGAAGATAGAGGAAGAGACGAAGCAGATATACAATTATACGGCGAAGATGGGAAATAAATTTGAAGTTAGAGTTAGAACTCCTCGAGTTGAAAAAACGCAAATTTCCACTAGAAATAGATTTGCTAAAAGATGAAGTAAATTTGATAATTATTAAATATGTAATTTTATTTAACGGTTAATTTGAAAATTTTAGTAATAAAATTGATGGATTTAGTGGTTGGCACTTGGTGAAACATATTGAATTAATATAAACAAACACTTGGTAGTTTCACAGATTTATTTCTTTATAATCAGTCAAATAAATGCGTTCAACCTACTACATGGTCATATTTAAATTATATACCAAATGTAACAAAAAACATCTCATCCCAGCTAAAAGAATGTAATGTAAACTAACTTAAGGAAAAATATTAATCAACACTAAGCCAAAAATAGATATATTAGATTCGTCTGGCGTTTATGAAATAAAATGTCATGATTGTGATACCATATATATAGGCCAAAGAAGCAGGAATTTTAAAATTAGATTCAATGCGCATGTAAAATCCAAAATAGATCAATAATTTACTACGGACTTCTCTCAACATTGTATTGAGCATAATCACTGTTTTAAGAATGAGAATTGTTAGAAATAAGTTGTTTACAATCCAAAACGGCATATAAATCATAAACGTTAGTTACTCAATTGTTATTGTAGTAGTCTTTGCAGTTGTTAAATATACCTGTCAATAAAATAGTTTCGTTTTCACCACAGTCAAGAGTTTTGTATCCTATTTATTCCAAATTGCCTTATTTAATCTGTACAGGTTATTAGCCCAGGTAACGCACAGTTTTTGTAATCTGGATTAACGTGAACGGAACTTGGAAAATGGTATCTTATTTTTCAGTAGAAACACAACCATGAATTTTGGCGGAACAATACGCAGGGAAGCTCTATATAAAGTGAATTATGATACGTGGAAGATTCTAATGGAGCGCTACTGGTGAAAAACGACGAGTGGAATTACGGGAATGGTAGCAAACCGAAGCAAATGACACCGCATGAATCGAAGATACGACCAAATGGGTCATCGCCGACAATTAAGCGAAATCCGACCTCATCCTCGCAATATGTCCTTCTGAACTGAAGTAAGCAAAGGGCTGTAATACATCTCGTGAAGTATGGCTCAAACTAGAGGGAATTTACCGATTTAGGGGGCCAGCGCAAAAAGCCAATTTACTGACACAGTTGACTTTGCAGAAGATGATCGAAGGTGACGACGTGCGCGAACACATGACGAAGTTCTTCGATGCAGCGGACAAGCTGCATGAGATGGAAGAACAGCAACCTCTTAGCCATTATGTTGTTGTACAACTTGCCGACAAGCTATGAGAATTTTCGGTACGCAATCGAGACGCGCGATGAAGTCCCAACCCCAGAAACTCTACGCATAAAAATCTAGGAGGAGAGAGACGCGCGAAGAAATTCTGAATATAGTGGAACGACACAAGACGCGATGCTGGCCTCGTAGTTTTACAACAAAAAGCAATTCAAAAAGAAATGTTTTAACGGAAAGCACTATACAGTGAACAATGAATCCAGGAAGAACGGGTCGGATGACAAGACATTTAAGCGGTAAAACCACTCTAGAAAATCAAAATTTTTGTAGAATTTTTTTGTTTTGTTTTAAATGATACTTGTTCTTTACGATGTATTTTGGGGCAGATTTTATGCAACTATCAGCGCGCTCCTATATGCATGCATTCAATCAGATACTACAACTTTATCTTTAAAAGCGTTTTTCTCGAAACTGAGTTTTTGAAACAGGGCGAAAAAAGTACGCCTATACAAGCCAATCAATAGACATGAATCTTTTACTAACTCAATAACTATACAGTTTTCTATTGAACATCGTAGGATTTTTTGTTTATTGAGATAGTTTTTTTATTTATTAACAAATTCATAAGCAATTTTTAGCTAACAAACGTACAATTTTTTTAAATCGCGAGCCATTTCTACAAAAATCAATATTTTTAATAGCGGCTATGTAGTCCGACAGCTTATATATTTCAGATTTATAATGTTGTCGCTATTGTCCCAGGTAAATTAGTGGCTGCTCAACTTTTTCGCCCGATTAGCGCTGCTTCTAAAAACCTTCATAGGTTAGACGACACTAGCGCCCCCAACTTCATATATTTATTAATGAAAAATACGCATAATTTAGTCAATTACATGTTTAATAAAGACATGTAAACGATTTTTATGCAAGAGGTATACATTCGTCAAAAATAAATCTGAAAAAGACCTTTTTTTCTAGCTCTAGAATGGCCTGACCCCTTAAATTAAGGTGCCACAGGTGTGATGAAATCGGGCACAAAGCAACTGATTGCAAAATGAAGCGTCCGATCGCAAACAAAGTGTGGTGTGAAGACAGCGTCTGTTCGTCTCATCTGTGCCATGATATAAATGATTTTGTAGAGATCAAAACGAACGTAAATGATGTACTAAACTTAGCTAGTAGTGCACATACGGATATAAAAGCCAAAGGAATCGCGGAATTCGTGGCCGAAGTAAACGAATGAACAAGTCGATACGATTGAATGATGCACTTCACGTACCAGATTTACGAATATATCTGATTTCGGTTGGAAATATTACCGACAAAGGTTTGCGTGTAGTATTTACATCGAAACTGACCGAAGTAATCGATAAAGCCGGTAAAGTGACGATGACCGCTGACCGAATAAATGGATTATGCTATGATCCTCTCGGAAAATCTAACGATTGCAGAAACAGCATTCCAGAAAATGACTTGAAGACTTCATCCCGGATGACCTTGAGAACCTGGCACATCAAACTCGGCCACATGAACCTGAACGATCAGCGTGAGATTGTCAGGGATGGAACGATCCTAGGGTCGGATATCGCGGATGTCAATGAAGATTTTGACTGTAAGATCTGCATTCGAAGCAAGATGTCACGTCCTTCGTTACCCAAAGAAACGAAGAAAAAGACGGAATTCGGCGATATAGTTCATTCTGACGTATGTGGACTAATATGAGTACAGTCGAACCGAAAATCTCGGTATTTCACGACTTTTATCGACAAAGGAAAGGAATACGTCAACGCTGAGTTCGATGAGATCCTGCAGTCATGGTATTCGGCGGCGATTGGCGACAGCGGATAATCCTGAGCAAAATTGGGTGGCGGAAATAAAGAACCACTCTTTCGTAGAAACTGCACGATGTTTACTCATCGAATCCGGATTATCACCATCATTTTGGCCGGAAACCATCAACACCGCGAACTACATTCGGAACCGAAGTCCCACAATGAATTACGTTTTAGAAAAGCACCTATCGTAACGGAGTTAAAGAAATTTGGGGAGGAAATGTATTGTCTCGACAGGACACAAAATCGAGACAAATTCGAACCAAGTTCTCGAAAAGGCGTGTTCTTAGGTTATTTTGAAGAGTTTAAGGCCTACAAATTTTGGATATCCGAACAGAGACGAATCGAAGTCACTAGAGAAGTAAAATTTCTAAAGAATCCAAGAACATCTTCGTAAACAAACTTTGAAGAATTCTACTTGAAGAATATAAGCCCCGAGCAACCCTCAAACGTATCTTACGATGCCGTCGACGATGGAACACATTTTGATATCGATTTAGGTCAGGGCGCACATTAAGATGAAAATTATGATGAGAATATGCAGGGTGATATCCACGGATTCGAACAGAACTAAATTCAACCGCAAACAGCAGAAACAGTATGTAGATGAGGTCAAGCCAGACCCAGAAAACTCTTGACCGGGAAACCAGGCAAGCCAAGGAAGATTTACTCAAGGATTCAAAAGAGAAACAATGTCGTATACGCGCAATTAAGAGAAGTTCATGTTGAGCGCGCAATGTCGAGCCCTGAATCACCGGAATGGGTACCAGCAATGTCCTTCGAAACAATGCCAATCCTAAAGAACAACGCGAAGTTATCGGAGGTCGACAGTGATGGCGGTTGATTGAACTTTTTCCGTTTGTAATTGCATCATTTCGTAGTGAGAAAGGTTATTCCTCACTATAATTGCGGGTTTTCTATGTGCTGTTCCATCTGGATGTTTTGTATCATATATTGAGTATTGAGGAATTCTTAAATAACGTCTCTCTGTGTAATGTGTTTCGGATAGTAGCATTTTATCTATTTTTATTTTATTTTGTTAATAACTGTCCACAACAAGTTCGTAAGCGTTGACATTTGTTCGGGTTGATGCTTCATGAAAGCTCGCATTTCTGTGATCATAAGTTTCATCGTGTCATTTAGGTTGTTTGATGTGCTGTTTTGTACTGTTTGGCTTTTTTGCGGTTACTTGCTGCATTTGCGTAGGAGAATCTAGATTGCAGCCTTTATGTGGGTGTAATTGGTGCTGAATCGTTTCCCTTTTCGGCTGCTTGCGTAGTTTGTTTGTTCCGGTCTTTGTTTCGCAATGGGGCAAATTTACGTTCCCGTATATCTGTATAGACTTGGCAGCCCTTGTAGTTCGCTGGATGTTTACCATCGCAAAACACACATACTGGAAGGTCATCCTTCCTTATTTGGCATTCATGTATTCCTGTGAAAGTCTAGCTACATTCTATGCACCTGAATGATCAGAAGCAGTAAGATTTGGAATACCCGTATCTTTGGCAGCGTTTTCATTGAATAATTTCTCTTTTGATGTGTATAATTGCCTTACCTAGTTTCTTGATTTCGTAGATAACTTTTTTATTATTGGCTGGCTCTATGTCGATGTAAAATAATGATAGGGGTTGCTTGGTGACGCGATGGCTTATGTTGTGAATTTTTCTAACCTTATGACCTTTCTTTTCTAGGTCTTCTTATATATCCTCTACATCAGTTGTGTGGTGAAGGTGACGCAGCACATCTCTGAGCGCTCTGTTCTCTTTTAATTCTGTAACGTAAAAATTTTAACCTTTCGTTTTTCACGTCATTTCTATCTCTTAAATCTAATCTTCTCTACATCTTTCGCTTTCTTATTGTTTTCTTTAAAGTTTACTCAGACTTGGCTTAATGGTTAAATTGGTAGATTGTTTTCAGCAATTTTAACTAATGGTAACCTCACTGTTAAACGTCAACAACCACGTGACTAAGTACGGTTTACATTAGGGAATAATTAATGACATATTTGGATATTTTATTTCATTCTCATTTAATATAAATAGGATTCCAACTGAGTAAACTTCCATATGTTCGTTTCCTTTATTCTATGCAATTTTCTCTCTCTTTTCGCTTTCTTTTGTTGTTAATCAGAGGAATTCTGATTTTTGGAAATTGCGGGATTTTTGATTAGGGGTTGCTAGGTTTAAAAAAAGGAGGTATATATAATAATAACAACAATAAGAGTTTGAGTTACGATAAAGGAGTGTTTATTTTCCATATTACTCAAGTCGAGTTATCCGTAAAGGGATTATTGAAATTACCTCTTATTTTCTATCGCGGAGTGTAGTGTTGCGTTGTGCGTAATTTCAGTTTTACCTCCGGTAAAGGGATTAGTTCGTGGCTCAAATTCTCTGTTACTGATAATTATCATCTCTGTGCGCCAACAAGTCAACAGTCGTCATACCAGTTTACCGTCTTCTGGTTTTGGTTCGTTTTCTTCGCCCGGAGTACCTGGTCAATCCATTTATCACCCATTCATCCACGGGAATCGTCGCCGCCCACCATCGAACAAAGGCTAGATGTCCTCTGAACAAAGGAGTGAGAGAGTGGAGTAAACAAGATAAGTACTGCCGTAGTCTTTGCTTTTCCTTTTTAAGCTTGATTTGTTTACACTTAAACAAATACTGAGATAAGAATTATAATTTAACTTATTGATGAGACCATTTGAGATCATGATATTTCTGTAAATATACTTTGTTAGTGCATGCGACTTAGATTTATATATATATATTAAGTATATATTTACGTCTGGATTCCGCGTATTCCTTGAGCGTTTATACAGTCGCTGATTTAAGATGTCCACGGAATGATATCCATTACTTTTCTTTTGCTGTAAATTATTATAATTTATAATACGCACTAATAGGCGTATATTTGTTAATATCTTGGGCCGATTCGTATCGCTTTATTTCATTACCGTGATTTACTTGTCTACGATTAAATGTATGTGTTTTATGTGAACCGAGTTGATCAACAAGGGCTATAAAAAGTAGGAAATTGTTCTTACCGGGTAAAGTGATGAGTAGAACATAGCGGCACAAGAATTATCGTCTTTATTTTAGTACGGACATCCGCGTGTGTCACGTCTGTAGATTCACCTCATGGATACAGAATTCACACGACTAAATAAAATATCTGCAGTGCCATGCACCGCACTTTCTTATCCGCTTATGGGTTAAACCATATCGTAGTTACATTATTTTTCTAATTTATAATATTCGTTCTAACATTTAGTTCGCTTTGACACTAGATATATTTCTTAGAAACAATATAAAATGTCAAACTTCAAATTATTTAAGTCTATTTTGTTAAACAATTGACAGGCGCAGATGATACGATTTATGTAAAAATATATATAATAAGCAGAAATTTATTTTGAAGCTTTTACTCTTTTTGGAAAAATAATTCAAGCAAAAGTTGTGCTAAATATAAATACCTTTAATTTTTGTTCATGAAAATTTTCTGTAACTTTAACCATTTTTGAGTAATTGCAGAAAATGCAAAAATTGACTAGAGTAAACAGGCACTTCCGCTTTGAATATTTTTTTCAAAAATAAGAGGTGCACACCTCAGGCATATGCAAATCTTAAGTTTAAAGTTTCATAATTTTAGCTTAACACACACACACACAAACAAACAAACACACACACACACACACACACACACACACACACACACACACACACACACACACACACACACACACACACACGCGCACACACACACACACACAGACGGACGTCATTCCAAAAATAGTTGGAATCGATTCAGGGAAGGTCAAAACGTATATTTCCGTTAAAATCTCGAGATCGAAATTTTTCATGATTACAATACTTACTTATACTGCGTATAAGAAAGTAAAAAAATTGTTAATAATCACTGTTACAATACGAGTTTAACGAACATTGTACCGTTATATTTACATGTTGCTAATAATAAATCCAGCATTTCAACTTTATTGGCTTCCTTGTTTGTTTCAACCAATCTCTGCCTCAGCAGTTTGTGACGCCATTTTAGAAAAGAAAACCGTTGATTATATAACGTGTATTTGGGGGAAAACAACGTTTGTTAATCGAACCAATACTATGGAATCCTAGAGACTTTCGCGCTTTAGTCTTGTTGAGGTAAGCACTATATTTAAATCGCGTGGCGCCCATGAGTAATATTCTCTTATTTTAATTTTGAACCACCCCTTCTTCACTGAGAAGCCGGCACCCTCAGCTTGAGCGAGGATTTTTGGTTACGGTGTGGTCAATGCTTTTTGACTTTAGGCCTTGGACAATCTTGCTGTATGTTTCTCCGTTATTGGCCATAACTTTCATGTTACCATTTATTGTTTGAAATACGGATTTAACATCAGCGTTTGTGAATGACATTATTAATAGAGTCATTGCCGTTATATCACTTATGGCTGGCACTAATATTGGTGGTGGTTTTCGATCAACAGTTTGATCATGTGTTGTTCGTTGTTGAATTTTATTGGTTGGGTGTTGTTTTTGGCCATGGTTATTGTTTCCGTGCTCCATTTCCTCACTAATATAGTTCGATAGTACATCGAAACGGTTTGAGGTTGCGATTCCATCTGCAGATTTGCTTGGTTTCTGAATAGGGCGATTTGTTATATATGGCCTGCTATTAGCGAAGGTCTGGCTTTTTCTTTTAATTATTGGTTGATACTGTTGTTGGGGTCTTGGGTATTCGTCAGAAGGACTTTCTGATCTACTTTGTGGTGGTGTCGATGTCGGTGTACTTGATGAGCTTGCATCTTGTATGTATGTGGTTGGGTGTATAAATTGCTGAGATTTCTCAATTTGAGACGTTTGTTGTTGATTTATTATTGTGAGCTGCTGTAGGGTGTGCGCCGCTGAGTTGATTCATGTTGAGTACGAGTGTGGGTACGCGACACCCGGGCTGGTTCGTAATTGTCGGCAGCTACGATCGTGGTCTCGCTTTTCAAAGTTTTGATCCACTATTTTCGCAGCTATAACGCCTTTGCACTACGATGATTACACGAACACTTTGTAGTGAACGCAGATTTTTTTTTTTTTTTTTATTGAATGACCATCGCTAGAAAAAATTTAAGAAACACGTACGTTCTCTATGAACGCTCGCACGAGACTCCAGTTATTTAAATGAATTAGAATAATTTTTCTTATTTCATTTGGTTGTTTTACTGTTTAATATTATATAAGTTAATCTAAATTAAGGCGAAAAGGGATACTTGATAATTTATTATGCTTGAAATATAAATGTTGAAAAATAATGATTCTAAATCTAGATAACTTACATCGAGTGGAAATTTGCATACAAGAAAACAATATATTATAATTTTTGAATTGAATATACTATCTAATAAAATTTGTGTCTCATCTGGGATTTTAGACTTGCAAACAAAAAGTTTCATCTCGTATTTTTACTAAGTATGTATTAGGTGTACAAATAAGTTTTTGCCGTTTGACAAAAGTAAGCGTGACCAGTTAGTTTTGGTAAAAATTGTCAGTTGTAAAACGTCATTATCGTAAGGTTGAACATCTGTCAACAAAATAACCTTAAAATACTAGTGATTTTTTATCAATATAATATATTTTTCAGCGTGCGAAAATGTCGAGTTTTGAGCCGAATAAGCGTCATATGCGGGAATTTTTGATTTACTACTTCAATTTGAACTTCTACAAGCAATCGATGCGCCTCAGCTGCAGGTTTCTTCAAATTGAACCCTATTGTGTTCAGATTACGAAAACAATTCCCTTTTCAAAATGAGCCATTCGGATTTTTTGCAAATAAGGGCAACGTACTAACTGACGCATACTACTTTTTCTATTTGAATTAATTTTGCAGCGAATACGCTATCAATTGCTGAGTATTATATCATTTATAAAACCCTGAAATTTTTGATTTTAGAAACATATCCTCTTTGAAAATCAAGAGTCAGCTTAATAGTAATATTAATAGAATTCTCCAAGATGGTAAATGTTGGTTACGCCCCCTCGCTATCTAACGTGTAAGGAATTCGTGGCTACGAAATCTGTATTAGAGCAATAAATGAACCTCGTTTAGGGTCACTTAAAACGTCTCTAACTTAAACGCATCTGCCATCATCTAATATTGAATTTGATTCCAATTTTATTCTAGTTTCTCATCAAGAATCCTAGCAACTTAACTCTGTTACCGGCGCAACAATCATGTCAACAACCAAACCCGTAGAAAAACATGCTCCATCACAAGCACAAAGAACCCCCCACCGATTTTTTAAGAAAAACCGATTGTCATGGAGCACCACTATTCGATTAATATCTTCAAAAGATATTAAAATCAGAACATCATGCACCCAAGGCGAAGAAGTCAAATTTCAACCTGAATCAATCAATGACTACAGGAATCTTATTAAATTATTAAGATTCAAAATTCGAATTTTACACCTTCCGTTTGAAAACTGAGGAACCGATTTCAGCTGTTATTCGCGGGTTGCCAAAATCAGTAGCCATTGAAGATCGAATAAGTAGAGACATTCCTACACAAAAAGTTTATTGTCTACGGCAAACAACTCTTATCGTTGTACACACCGATCGCAGTGAAGCTGGTAGAAAAATATTTGAATAAACTGATCTCCTTTATGGTAAAATTAAAGTTAAGGGTAAACGGAGTGCATCGGGCCTGCGTCAAAGTTACCGATGGCAGCAATTTGGCCAGTCATCAGCATGTTGTCACCTTCAGTGGAGGTGTGTTCCATATGCTGAGTTTCATGCAACACCAACATGCGATAAAAAGGACAAAGAAATACATAGAGCTCGCTGTTTGACCTGTAACTTAGAGCACACCTTCACGGCTGCGAAGTCTACAAAGACACGGTTGAACTTAAAAAAGTTAGGAAATAACATCATTTAAAAGGGCAAAGAACATTGAAATTAAAAGATCGGACAACACAACTGCAATAGCCTCCGCATCAGCTTTCCGTCTGCCCATAGCTTCGGCTCCAGCAGAAAACAAATCAAATTACCAAGCCCATATCGTGAATTTTTTCAATTGTTTCAAGTGTGGCGACCTCGACTGGACGTCCAGAACGTTCAGCATCTCCCGTATTTGTACGGCCGCAACGAAATTCAGTAAACCACTTTCTTACCATTGAAATTGATGTTGCAGAGTCCCCGTAGTATTTATCAAGCTTAGTCTTGGTTTGAGTGATGGTTTCTTCCCTCAAAAAATAATGCTTGATGAGCACACGAAATTCACTTTTTTCCATTTTCTCCACAATTAACGCGGTCGTCTGCTTTCAATGACTGACAAATACAAACTAAATGACGTGGCTTGTTCAAAATTTGACATGAAACAACTGATAGATGCTTGTTAACAGGAGCAGTGTTGCCCTTCCTGTTAAGAGGCGGGAAATTCAAAAAGTCACGGACTTATTGACCAGCCCTCGTATCATTTCTCTGTAGCATGGGAAATGCGGACTCAACAGTATAATATGTACAGTTACTAACACTCATTGTGAAGTTAGTCAGTGTATTATTGTAATGAGCTATAGTTAGTTAACAAGTAATATTATTTTAAAGAATAATTTTATGAAACATTCATAAGAAGCGCAGTTGGTGGGATACAGAAAACGCTCTACTGTCGAAGTTATGTAAAGTAATCAATTAGTTTAAACGGTATAACGGTTGTTTCAATGGTAAAATCAGAACCGAACCAAGAGAAGAGCCTACAGGGCCAGCAACGCTCGTGTAAACAGTGAAAAGTGCAATACGGCAATTGTGCGATTAATCAAACACGTCGTCGTTTGATCGCGACTGCTTCTTACCCAAGTGCTAGAAACTAACTCAAGTGCAACGACACCAACACAAAGCAAACATTAAAGAGAACATTAACCAAGAAAACTCTTACCCTAAGTTAAGAAAGCACCATACAATGTCAACATAGAGTAAACAATATATCATGAAACGAACATTACCGCAAACAATCCCACAGAGAACCCCCCACTAATTCCGCTGCCTAGAACAACCCACAAACGCAATTTTTAAATACAGAAATATAATAAAACCGTTAAACAACAAATGTTATTAAATAAGGAAGCTAGAATTAAGAGTTAAATAGAATACGAAACAAAGTGTAGTACCTTCGGGTGGAGCAAATATAATTTAAATAAAGATGTCTTAAGTTACCTGGGACCAGGTCGGTCGCTTGCTGGGAAGAGAAGGGACAGCACCCTAGGAAAAATACACCCAGTTGATCTGGCCAAATTCAGCCATGTAAATGGAACAGAAGATGGAAGCGACATCAAAATACAGGGTGGCGCAATGGATATTGACTAATTTTGGGATGACACTGACTAAAAGGCATAGCAGTGATGGGATCATAATGCAGTCGCTATGAATTCGTGGCCCGTGCAACAGCGAGTCTTTTGTGTTAAGGCATTTCACTGCTCGGAGTCAGTAATAGCAATGCAGAGACAATTTCGGCGTGAATACAATGCTCCCAGGCGTGGTAGAATTCCCTCGAGAAATTTTCTCTGTTTAAGGTGGTAAATACAATTATGACCTTCAAAATATCGATTATTTTTTTGAAGAACCTTTTAGGATTTGGATTGCAAGGTATAAATGTGCTATGAAGTGTCATGGATATTAGTTGTGGATTAGCGCAATGTTCATATGACAATATCTTCGGTCATTTACATACCGCAGTGGAAACTGTTTTTAAGGGTATTTGCGAAAAGGCTGTTGCGGAAGAAAGAAAGCTTAATTCGCAAAATAAGAGGCCTCTTTTCCTTACAAGTTTCTGGTGATGGCACGTGGAAAAATAGAGGCTTTACTTCAAAATATGGCGTTATAACGTTAATGGGTATTATACTGATAAACTTAATGACTTAGTTGTGATAAGTTCCGAATGCAAAAGTTGCACATCATGGAATCAAAAGACAGGTACACCTGAATATGAAGGTTGGTTTGATAGTCATTCTAAATATTGCTAAATAAGTCAGGAGGAGTCAGCGGGGAAAATGAAAGTGTATAGGCCTTGTCTCCAAACGAATGAGAACGCGTCTGCGAAATATATAAAATAAGCTAAGATTGGTGGCGAAGGCAAATTAACAAACGCTTTGTTTAAAAAGCTGTCAAGCTATTATAGCTTAGCTATAAGAAATAGCAATAGTATACAAGATATGAAAATAAGTACTATGGCTACATTTGAACATCTGAGCTCAACTGATGAAAGACCACAGCATACTAACTGTCCGACAGGTAAGGACAGTTGGTGCAAATATCAACAAGATGTAGGTTATGGAAAAGATATGAGTCTCTATGAGTACGATTCACCACTTCATCCAAAAGTTCAAAACCACATCTTGCCAATATATCAAGATCTTTCGAAAGAAGATTTGCCTAAACGATACCTCGGCGCGCATATCCAGAATTCAAATGAGTGCTTGAACATGACTGTATGGAAAATGTGTCCAAAACATTTGAATTCTGGTTTAAAATTTCTTGAAATCGCCGCATTTATTGCTGCAGGAGTATCCAATGAAGGTAAATGTGCCATACTGAAAGTTATGCAAGAGATGAAAATCATCATTCGATATCAAAGTTGAGACTATGCTAAAAGTATCGACGATCAAAGTTTATACCATTCACGGCGAACAATCGCTTTGGCCAACAAAGAGGCTCGTACAACACGTCTAGAGCGACACAATAGAGAAAATAGCTTTTTGAAGAGACAGAAGGGACATTGTTTGCCTCTGGTATTGATAACTAGTCGGTAAGTAACAATTTTTATCAAGTTATCCTTCACCAAAACTTAAAACATATTTTTCTTAAAAGTACGTTTTTTGGGTTTGCAGGACATCTAACTCAAATAATAATAATTATATCTTCCTATAATTTGGACTACTGCTTTATAACATAATTCCTCAAAAGATTGATGAAATTTTTTTTCAAAATAATGTGCCAAGATTGATTTATTGCTAAAAAACGCACACATAAATGACTATTTTTTAAGACAATTGAATAATTTTCTAAAAACCATTTTTTTAGAATTCCAAGCAAATATTTAGAAAATATTTTTTTCTAAATTTGGCCTGTTTCAGATGAACTTGGTGGCCGGAATTTAGCCCGCAGTGAAAATTAAGGACTAAGTTTAAGCAATAATACTCGGTGCCATATTAGGAAAAAAATTTGTATATTAATAAATAATGTTTAAAAAACACAAAACTTAGACCATTTAAATTATTTTCTTCTACCTTGAAACTGCTGCACAAAAAGAGCTGTTTTTATCTTTGTAATTGTATTTACGAGTTCGCAAAATCTGAAGATAATTATTTGGTGAATTTAGCCATGCATTTTAACCCATTAACGCCGACGCGACCAAAACATTCCACGACTTTGCTTTGGCGAGGTTTTCCAGCCAATTCGAATACAAAACCAGTATTCTTATAGGAAATTTTCTCAATTTTACGATTATAAGGTAATATTCCACTTACAATCTCACCCCGAGCGTGTACAGGAGAGTGAAGTGGTGCAAAACCGAAAAAATTGCTTTGTCAGCGGCCAAAACGTTCCACTACGTTTTGATAGATTGCGTTTATGACAAATTTGAGTTTGGGAATGTTAGTCACATATCAAAAAAACATGTTTCCAGGGATTTTTATAATTTTCCTCCTTCACCCCTTTGCCGGGGGTATATAGAGGGAAAAAATGGATTATCGGCTACATGGAATGAAAAACTTTTTTTGCCAAGAAATAAAAGCCAATGGATTACTTATGATGTCCATGACCATTTACATAGTATTATACTATGTAAATATAAATGTACAACACTATGTAAATGTATAACACTATGTAAATGTAGAAATTACCACTGCAGCTATCCCACACCAACCAACTCCTGGCGCTCCGCCGACCAAAGCCGCTACTACTGAAGACCCGCCAACGTTGCAATGTTTTCAAAAAATTTTAATTTCTATTAAAAATCACAATTACATTATTCATGTTAACGGATAGACAGTGATGGCAGCGGAATATCCCAAGCAGCAGGATAATTTCAACTAGCAATCTTTGTGATTCATTATGCTAAAAATATTTTAGAGAACAACGGTGCATACCATTATGACGGTGCTTTCGAGCCAAATATGTTTAGAGAATTTCTTGGACGATATTTGTTGGAATCATCAACAAAAGTTTCAGAGTTTTGTTTTCTTTGTCCAGATTCTGGTGATTGTCGAGTAATTCAATCAACCTGAAACTTTTGCGATTCTTGTGAGGATTGGTTTTATTTTAGTAAAAACGGTGAACCAATGTGCTGCTCCATAGTTTCGCGAAAGAGATCTGCGTCAAACTGGATTCAATGCGATTTTTGTCGCCGATGGCTACATACATGTGTAAGCGATTTCAACAATCCGAAGTTTGACGACGAATTAAATATATTTAGATGCCAATTGTGTTCCAGGAAATAAGGGATTTGGTATGTTAAGAGTTTATTATAGTTAAATTAAATATTATTCCGCAGGGATCATCAAAAGCTAGAATGACAAACAGTTTTAGCGTTTGATGATTTGATAATAATTGAATTCAATATTGATTCAATAGGGATCATTAAAGGCTAGAATGCCACACAGATGGAAAATTTTAGTGATTGGTGATCTCATAATAATTGGATTCAATATTGTTTCGATTACTAACTACCAGCGGTTGGTTTCATTAGGAATGTCAAGAAGTTGAAAGAAGAATTTTTAGAGACGCCGGTAAACCTAAACCTATAATCGTATTACCGTTCCTGTAATATGCTCTGTATAATCCGTGTATCACATTCTATCCTGGCAAGTAAAATGTCTGTTCAGATTTAGAACAAGAAAATGAAAATTATAAAAATAATTAAACAGTCTTGGACCCTAACCTCTTCGTGGTTCTTGCTGGAAAACAATACACAACTTAGACAATTAAATATCTGTTTTGCAATGTTTACTAAGGCGCAATAAAGTAAATTAAAAATTCTTTTCTCCAACATAAAGGATAGCATGATAATAACGCTATTGTCTCCATTATTGAGAAGAAGGGAATGATGGAAGCGCCTATATACAGTGTCGGACAAAACTAAAGCAACTGAAATCGACGTTCAACGTTTTTCTATAGAAAACTTTAATCTCGTTCCAAATAGAAACATGTGATATTTGATCTTATTTATTAACTCTTCTAGTTATTCAAACACATTTAAAAATATCTGCAGTATCATGCACTGAACTTTCTTATCCGCATATGGGTTAAACCATATCGTAGTTACATTATTTTTCTAATTTATAATATTCGTTCTAACATTTAGCTCGCTTTTATAGTAGATATATTTCTTAGAAACAATATAAAATGTCAAACTTCAGATTATTTATGTCAATTTTGTTAAACAATTGACAGGCGCAGATACGATTTATGTAAAAATATATATAATAAGCAGAAATTTAATTTGAAGCCATTAATCTTTTTGGAAAAATAATTCAAACAAAAGTTGTGCTAAATATAAATACCTTTAATTTTTAATCATGAAATTTTTCTGTAACTGTAACCATTTTTGAGTAATTGCAGAAAATGCAAAAATTGACTGGAGTAAACAGGCACTTCCGCTTTGAATATTTTTTTAAAAAATAGGAGGTGCACACCTCAGGCATATGCAAATCTTAAGTTTAAAGTTTCATAATTTTAGCTTCAACCGTTTAGGCTGTAGAGAACATACACACACACACACACACACACACACACACACACACACACACACACACACACACAGAAACAGACACAGACACAGACACAGACACAGACACAGACACAGACACAGACACAGACACAGACACAGACACAGACACAGACACAGACACAGACACAGACACAGACACAGACACAGACACAGACACAGACACAGACACAGACACAGACACAGACACAGACACAGACACAGACACAGACACAGACACAGACACAGACACAGACACAGACACAGACACAGACACAGACACAGACACAGACACAGACACAGACACAGACACAGACACAGACACAGACACAGACACAGACACAGACACAGACACAACACAGACACAGACACAGACACAGACACAGACACAGACACAGACACAGACACAGACACAGACACAGACACAGACACAGACACAGACACAGACACAGACACAGACACAGACACAGACACAGACACAGACACAGACACAGACACAGACACAGACACAGACACAGACACAGACACAGACACAGACACAGACACAGACACAGACACAGACACAGACACAGACACAGACACAGACACAGACACAGACACAGACACAGACACAGACACAGACACAGACACAGACACAGACACACCCACCCACACACACACACACACACAGACGGACGTCATACTAAAAATAGTTGGAATCGATTCAGGGAAAGTCAAAACGTATATTGCCGTTAATATCTCGAGATCGAAATTTTTCATGATTACAATACTTACTTATACTGCGTATAAGAAAGTAAAAATCATTTTAATAATTCATAGAAAAAATAAAAATAAAAACTCTATGCAATACACAATTTTCAGTGGTCAAAACTAAAGCAACTAATAATTTTTAGATACAAAATGCACATAAAGTATTATGGCTAGATGTAAGACGTTAACGAAATTGTTTTTCTATTATAATTACATCAAACAAGAACAAATTATTGTTACAACAGATAGTTTATGTATAACAAATAAGCATGTAGGTCTGTAATTTAAATCTAGAAAAAATGGCCAGAAACAAATACAATACGTATTTAAAGTTAAAAATTGTGGAAGATATTTTAAGTGGATTAACACAGAAAGCTATATGTTTTAAATATAGTATTGAAAAGTCAGTAATATCACGGTTTATTAGTCGATATCAAGCTGCTGGAAATGTAAAAACCGTGCATCCTAGGAAAACAAGCGAAAGGGTGGATAATTTAATAAAACAACAAATTAAATTAGATCCTTTCATTTCATCAATAAAAATAGTGAACGACTTAAATTTGTTAATAAGTCTTAGGACAGTTCGAAGACGAGCTGTCGACCTAGGTTTGCTCTCGCGGAGACCAGCGAAAAAACCTCTGATTAGTATGAAGTATAGAAAAGCCAGTCTCGAATTTGCAAGGGCGCATATTAATTGGACTACTAAAATATGGAAAACCATTCTTTTTAGTGATGAATCCAAATTTAATTTAATTGGTTCAGACGGAATGCGACGGGTTAGAAGGCCTATTGGACAAAGGGTAAATCCACGATTTTGCACCAAAACGGTCAAGCATGGAAGAGCAAGTGTAATGGTCTGGGGATGTTTTTCTGGTCTAGATGTAGGACCAATACATGAAGTTTGTGGATTAATGGATGCTATTCAATATAAAAACATATTTGATACAGTCATGCTTCTATATGCGGAGGACGAAATGCCACTTCGATGGACGTTCCAGCATGACAACGATCCGAAGCATACCTCAAAAGTGGTCAAGAAATGGTTAGAAGAAAATAATATACAAGTACTTAAATGGCCAGCACAATCCTCAGACCTAAATCCCATCGAAAATGTATGGGAAATTTTAGTTCGAAGAATTAGGAGAGAAAATTATTCGAACAAAAAATTACTTCTTGAGGCAATCAAAAGAGAATAGAAGAACATTCCAAATTATACCATGACTAAGCTAATGAAATCTATGCCTCGAAGATGTGCTGCCGTAATAGCCAACAAAGGTTTTTCCACGAAATATTAGTAATATAGAACTTTATGGACAATATTGTAATTCAATATAAGTAGTTGCAGAACATTAATACTCTTGACCATGGCAATAATTCGTTATATTTCTAATACAGAATATTCTAATTTCAAATTATGAACTGTATTTTTACCTTCTTTTACGAAGTCTCAGTAAGTATTGTAACTATGAAAAGTTTCGTTATCGAGATTTGAACGGCAATATATCATTTGACCTTCCCTGAATCGAGTCTGACTATTTTTGAGATAACGTCTGTGTGTGTCTATGTGTGCGCTCTACAGCCTAAACGGTAGAAGACAAATTTATGAAACTTCAAACTTAAGGTTTGCATATGCCTGGCAGCAAAACCGCCAATTTTCGAACGGTATATTGCAACCGGAAGTGCATGTTTACGTACTCATTTTTTGCAATTTCTGCTGTAACTCAAAAACGGTAGTACCCACGGAAAAATTATGTCAGAATGAATATAAAAGATATTGGTCCGTAGCACGGCCAAGCTTCTAAGCGAAAAATATTACACAAGTAGAAGGCTTATATAGGATTAATAGCTACGTACCATTATTATTTAGCAAAGCTTTTATTGAGATGTATTTTGCAGATAAGGTACTGGCTACTTTCAATATTACATTCAATACTTCTCACGTCTACAAGCAAAGGTTATATCTATATACTTGACCTCCGACAGTAGTTGATCTACTGAGAGAGAAGATTTAGAAAACTAATTTAGTGATTAAAACAATCAAGAGGTATTAAAAAACTAAAAACATACGACAATATCAGTCAAACAAACCAACAACAAAGCAATCAAGCTGATTGCAATGCTTTGTAGCTGTGCATCAGTGTGATAGATTACAATAGTACTTGCTTCGGAAAAGTACGGGCTACTACCTCAATATTTACCATTGCTGTGATAGTGTACGGGCTAGTGCTACGTCGGTGCAGTACAAGTACAGTTCGTATTCTGCCAGCAGCCGAGCGCAAGGGCGCGTTTATGCGCTTGGGAGCGGCCTATAGGATTTAGTAGGCGTGGCCTACTATTGTTTTAAGTGCCTACTAAGTACAAGAATTATATTGCAACAATAGCAGGCAAGTACAAAATTCATGGTAAGTCATTGCCCAATGCTATTACTCCAACTGACGATCATATAAACCTACTTTTGACGAAAATATTACAATCACCCTTAACGGCTGACGACCCACGCACTAGAAGGCAAATTAAGTCAAGCAATGATTCTCATTGACACATTTACCCATACAAAAATGGCAATTGATGACGACGAAGATGATAACGATTCATCGATATCGGAAACCTATACGACTATTGCGGAAGACAATGACTCAGCCGAGTCGAGCATTTCTCGCAGTTCTCGCAGATCTAAACGAAAACTATATGATGACTCTACAAATGCTTAAAAATACCAGAAAAAGGTATCTACCCCTGTACCATATCCAGACAACTCCCCACTTTTAAAAATCAAGGCCGTAAAACCAAAAATTCATGCCCAACTACCTAAATATATTTTCAATTTAGATAAACTTGGATATTTTAAGGTACGTGTAGAGTCTCGTCGCTCTTCAGCTAAAATCAACAAATGCTACCGCTGCCAGCAGTTTGGTCACGCTGCCAGCCGCTGCCATGCTCCTCCAAGGTCCCTGAAATGTGACGAATGTCACTTAACGGCAACATGCCCAAATGTTGACAAAATCACACCTGCCAAGTTTGCCAACTGCGATGGTCCCCACACGGCCTGTACTGTACTGTAAGAAACGAAAATACTGAGGAGGCAACAAAACCGTTGAACCCAATCATCCCTGGTAAAACATTTGCCAGCATTGCGGCAAAAAATTCAAACAAACAAAAATCTAACATACCCACCAATTCACCTCAACTTGAAAACGTAACGCCCGAATTAAAATTCGACCAGACACATAACATTCTTAAGACTCTAACATCTCAAATAGATACCATGGTCGCAACAGACATTACAGCAATCCTCCTAAATACAATCATTCAATTAATCAATAATGAATAACGCTCAAACCAAATTTGACTCCCTAAACGTCATATTTTACAATTCTGACGGTATCAGTAACCAAATTCTAGAACTAAAGAGCTTCCTAAATCACTACAACGTGGACATTATGTTGATAAATGAAACCCTTCTCAAACCTAGGGACAAACTCAAAATTTGCAATTATGTTGTATACCGCAACGACAGCCTACACCAGAAAGGAGGGGGAACAGCCTTTATCGTAAAAAATGTCTTTCTCATTATGCAATTTCAACGCTTATCCTCCAAATTATTGAGGCTACTATCCTTGATTTAATCATCCCAGCAAACGGCAAATTAAGACTTAATATCATCAACAATCCTCCACAAAAAAACATCCTTGCGAATGACCTCAACTTACTTCTAGACAGTCATACTCCAACCATAGTTGCCGGTGACCTAACCGCGAAACATCCAAATTGGAGAAACTATGTAGTTAATAGAAATGGAAAAATCCTTCATAATTACATTACAAACCAAAACTTGATTGTGTCATCACCAGTAGCACCAACAATCTACCCTAAATGTGGGGGCAGACCAGACATTATCGACATTGCTATCCTACAAAATATAACCTTAAGGGGGCTCACCAGTCCAGAGATCGAAAATGACAATGAAAACAATAACTATTCAAGATTTCAAAATATATATATATATATATATATTTTGGATAAAATATGGCAATTTTATGACCATTTTAAACCCAAAAAAATGGTAAAACTGCACACCATTTTTTTAAACTGCCGCCATTTTATTTCTGTACATGAAAAATTTCTAATTCTAGTTCCGCCGATAACCATACTCATGTAGATTTTTTTGACCTATTTTTTCAGATGCTCCTGTGCTCCAAAATCCTGTCCTGTGGAAGCACCTTTTTTTTTAGATACTTAGCAATATATATATATATATATATATATATATATATATATATATATATATATATATATATATATATATATATATATATATAGATATATATATATAAATATATATATATATATATATATATATATATATATATATATATATATATATATATATATATATATATATATATATATATATATATATATATATATTTCTTTTTTAAATAATTGATCAATATATATATATATATATATATATATATATATATATATATATATATAAATATATATATATATATATATATATATATATATATATAAATATATATATATATATATATATATATATATATATATATATATATATTTATATATATATATCTATATATATATATATATATATATATATATATATATATATATATATATATATATATATATATATATATATATATATATATATATATATATATATATATTGCTAAGTATCTAAAAAAAAGGTGCTTCCACAGGACAGGATTTTGGAGCACAGGAGCATCTGAAAAAATAGGTCAAAAAAATCTACATGAGTATGGTTATCGGCGGAACTAGAATTAGAAATTTTTCATGTACAGAAATAAAATGGCGGCAGTTTAAAAAAATGGTGTGCAGTTTTACCATTTTTTTGGGTTTAAAATGGTCATAAAATTGCCATATTTTATCCAAAATATCTGGTTGTTGTTTAGCCAATAGAGAAATGTGTTATAATATTTAGTTCAAAATTGAACTAATTTGGATGAATAGATTTACAGTAATCTTGACACAGGTGTCGAAAAAATTCATTTCGAGAAAAACGCGTTTAAAGTTTTAGTTACGTTGTTTTACTTGAAAAAACTGAAATTTTTATATTCACAATTAATCAGCCATTCCTGGACCATATAGATACCCTTCTAATTCGAGGAAACGATCAATTACTGCCATCCGACGAGCAGTTCTAGCATCTTTTGAGTCGTGTTGCGATTTTCGTTCAGCGTTTTTTATTCGCATGGAATCGACTTCATCTTGAAAATATTTGGCTGTTGAGCCAATAGTTAGCCCCAATATATTCATAATTTTCAAAATGTGTGAATCCTTATCATTAAATATACCTGCAGATATAAATGCCGCGATTTCAACGATTTTTAAACCGAATTGGTTATTTTAGGAGCCATTCGCCATATGCACATATTCAAACTTTCATTGCTATTTTGTGTTTCTCCTCCAAGACATCTTTTTAGGAAGTCATCTTTTGTCAAATCTTTGAAAATAGGTTTAATAATTTCTTTAACGTCTTCAGCAAGATGCGGATTATGGTCAAAATTTTCATTTTTCTTCTGACCTTTTAATTATTTACACCACTCAATAGAACATAGCGAACGTTGCGGATTATCATTCGTTGATATTGTATGATAAAAAAAATGGCCCATACAGTATTCTTCATATCTTCAACAGACTGACAATTACGTCGAATAGCTAATCCGTAATATGTTGAAATTTTACCAACCTCTTTCAAAGTAAGCTCTGTCCTCTTATCTTCAGGTTTTTTTTTCTTTAGGTGTTTTATTTTTCTGGTCCGGAGTTGCAAGTTTTTTATTATTTTGTGCTTTGGTATTTCTAAGTAAAGCCAACTTTTTTTTAGTTTCCCTCAATCTTGTACTCATTCTTTTTCCAACGTGGCCGATGCACTCTTTTTTTATGATGGTCACTTCATCTCCATAAGGATTACTTGCTGAAATAGTCAAAAATGTCTTGCTGTCTCTGTCTTCTATATCATTTTTATAGTAGCAGTTACAATTTTCCAATGATCTTTGAAAGAGTACGACCATGCCTTCAGTTTCCATCTTACTTGCCGATCCAACATGGTTTATGGAGCAATAATTCCTATGATTCTCAAGGTGCTCTTCATATTCAGGAGTATCTTCCTTGCCCTTCCAATACTCGCAACTTTTAAAAAACCTGCTTTTGACCATCAAATCAATCATTTCTCCGGTATATTTCCCAATAGTACCCACTATTCGTTGTAAAGATGAAAATCCTCGTGTTTTCCATGTACTATCCCCAGAAACGGCTAATAAAATTTCCTCATTACCTGCTTCACCATTCAGACGCATCTCGAGTTTGCTTGCCAAATTACACGAAAGTTCAAATACGTTTTTCGCGGCAGTGTATATATTTTCTACAGCGCTCGTATAAACGTTATTATTTAGAATCTTACATAGGTCCATGTATGATAAAAAAGTGTTGATACCCTGTTGTCCAACGCCTAGTAATGTGATAACAAATACTATACGTCGGTTTATTTCATAGGCTTTATTTATCAAAGGACAGGAAAAAAATATGTTTATTAATCTTATTCTCACATGAACATTTCATTTTAATTTTGAAACCCAAGCCGTGCACAAGTTTCCTCAAATAGCACTTCTTTTTTACAGTTTTTACATAGGACATTATCTTTTAGAAAAGAAAAGAAAGCACTTAGTTGGAGGATTCTGTAATGAAACGAATCGTCTATTGTATACGAAACGTTTTCTGTATGTTTTATTTTGTTTGCGCTAGTGCTTGACAATTCGAATTCACGTTCCACTGTATGTTGATTATTAGAAAATGTTCTTTTTCTTTTTCTATCTGAGCGAAAAACACCTCGTTCACTGGCTGGTATTTTCCTGTCCTTAAAACTCTTTCTTTTATTCGACATTTTTTACAATTACCCGTCAAACTATTTTTAAAATGCTTATAACATGCGTTATATCCGATAAAATATTTATATTTACTACTTGCTTATTAAACGTGCTTATTAAACTATACAAAGTTATAAAAATATATCATACTCAAAACAAACGTTATACAGCGTCATTAAAGCATAAAAAGACACTACAGCGCTGCGATCGAATACGCGCTAAAAATACGATATGCTACATTTTACGGCGCCTGCCTTACAGGCTCATTTCTCGAAAAGGAAATGATATATTACAATATCATTTGACAAAGTGATTCCTGATAAGTATAGCTGTATGAAAATATAAAGAAAAAAAATCTATTTTCTTAGCCCCCTTAACCCATAAATTCCCAACGTTGCGTAAACGAAACATTTTAAAAATGATTTTTTTTAGTCATATATTTTACTAAAACATATTATTATAAAGCATTGTATGTCTTAAAAACATTCTATTTCATAATATGCCTCAAGATATAATTCATAGAAAATAAAAATAAGAATTTTATCCTGACCCAAATTTTACCAATTCTTTACACCAAATCTGTCCCAACTTCATGATTCAAAAATATATATTAATAAATAAAAAGAGCTGAAATTATATATCAAAATAGCTTTACATATATTTAGTTTCAAATAATGTGTTTAGCCGTTAGTTCAAACTTGTTTTTGTGAAATTTGAAATTACTTAAAATGTTGCGTTTACGCAACATTGGGATTACAGTGTCTGTACGAATTTTGTATGCGTTCTCAGTTCTAACGTCTTCATTCTTGTATTGTTACTAATATATTCGGTTAGTTTACTTATGGGTTCACACAAAAACGGATGTGCTGATATTTTTAGTGAAAAACATTATATTTAGTGTCTCCTGTTTCAATGAATATTTACAAATTAATTCAAGTGTAATATGATAAAATACTAGACAAGAAATATATATTATATATTGTAACGCGGCAGTTGTGTATAATTTGTGTGTTTGCTAGTGTACCTACATGAATGTTAAGTTGGTTGCCTAACGGTAAAATATAAACGCGCAAGATTTGAATGTGTGTAAAATGAGTGTTTGGCCTGGGTGTGATCGTCTGTTATCCCCTACGTTGTGTTTGGTAGTAATACAATTCGGATCTGAAATCGTCACAGATTGGAAAGGAAAAAGTCACATTTGAAATAAAAGAGTGCATATCACAACAGATAGTTTTATTGTCAACATCACGCAAAGAATAGTTTATATTACAACAGTTTTTAGTTATGTTTTCATGGCTCGAATGCAAAAGGTCGGGCTCGTCAGTTAGACATCTGAGTCTCGCTCCCCCAGCACATGGCTACTGATTCAATGAAATATATGTTTGCAAGATATCACCAAATGCAACCGATATCACATTTATTCGACGAGTCACTGAATGATGCTATACACCAGGGGTGGCCAACAAGTCGATCGCGATCGACCGGTCGATCGCGAGACCAATTTTGGTCGATCACTCGCAAGTTCGGGGTTTGCGAAAAGTATCTCATAAAAACTTTTAACTTAAAAAGTACAAATACTTTTTATTCAAATGTTTTCTGTGATTAGCTCATAGAAAGGATATAATTTTTATATTATCATTATTTTTATTAGTTTGTTTTGACATTTGAAATGGTTTCATTAAGTTCTTTTTCTTTGCACTTTTGCAATTCTGTTTTCTATTTAAAGCTTTTGTCGGTAGATAACTTTTTTGCTGCTGCTACTTTTTGCTACCTATATAAAATTTATTTGAATTGGGATATTACAAAATCAGCATAATACTTCGGCTTATGATAAAAACTTATACAATACAATGTATTGAATACATATAAAAACGTATATAAATGATGTTTATTTAATAAATCTGAAATACAGTGCGTTTAAAATTGACTTGTATTTACACTTCTGAGAAATTTATGACTATTAAAATAATAACATTTGAATTGCATGCCATTAGGATTAATTCTTGGAATCTAATTTTGCAGAATATAGTGTTAAATTTTCATTCTGAAGTTAGTGTTTGTACGCTACAGTCAATTTCTCTTGCGGATTGTTTCATTTGTAAGTATTAATGAAATATTAGTGTTCTTTAAATTAATTGGGCAAGTATATAAGAGATATATTTTAAATAAAATTATTTGAATCTTAATTAAATATTTATAAGCATTATTTAAAATAATAATTTAATTATTCGCAACTATTAAGTATGATTAGCTATTTCGTTTTATCGGCTAAACCTACACCAGGTATTAATTGTAATTTATATTGTTACTGTTTAATACTTTTGGTTAAAATTTGGAGGATTACCTCCCTGGTTCGAACCCGATATAATAACTTTTTTTTTATTTTTTTATGAAGAGGTTTGGGTTCAAGACCTAAGTTGAACAAATTTTTTTGTGTAAAATAAAGATGAAACTACGCAAATAAAATAACAAATGAATTTAGAATATCTAAATTAGACCGAATAAAACACCGAACTTAAATCCAATTTATTAACTCCGTAGAGCAATTAAAAACGCGTTCCATAGATTATTAATATTTCTTCTCCTCCAAATAAATTCAAATAAGTAGCCCTGCATTCTACCCCTAACTCTATTTTGAGGTTTTATTTTAATCTTCATACCATTCCACGTTCCCTCGATGTTATTTGTATGATATCCTTCAGAGTTTATAAAGCTAATTGAATGATTTACCCAATGATGCATATATAGGGAATTATCTTTGAATAAACAATATCCTTTCCACCCATCAGTTATGACTATGGAACCAGGGAGGACATGTTTTAAAATCAATTCGTTTAAAGTGACACTATCTCTCTTATCCACAACTACTGCGAACATTTTTCGTTCCTCAGAAATTTCCACACCTCCAAATATCCATACTCCTTCAACCCTATGTCCCCTGTGGTATTTTCTCTTACCAAATTTGCTTTCATCAAGTTGCACGATGACATTTGGACCTCCAATCTTAATTTCACTCTGCTCCACCTGTAAGGCTATAGCCTTTCTAAACAACTTAAATATCCTGTTAATTGTATCTGATCCATGGCCTGTTAGAAGAAGAATTGACTTGACGGATACTTCACAGATCCACATATGCATCAAATGAATTAGATCATTTATTTTTATTTGCAAATTTTTGAATATAGTTTGCGTAAGAGCAGAATATATCTTTCTATGTGTTTTTTTTTCTGCATTTATACATTAAAGAAATGATTTGTTTCATTGAAGAACCATCAACAGGGCAACAAGGAATGTAGCATAAAATATTTTTGTCGTAAAAATATTGAATTGCCAGTTGCTCGTCATTGAAAAACTTTTCTAAGTCTTTACGCAAAGGAATCATAGGGTATATATTACTTTTAGTTTATATATTAAAAAAAATAAAAAAAAGTTATTATATCGGGTTCGAACCCGGGGGGTAATCCTCCAAATTTGATCCAATACTTTTATTACATGCCCTATTATTAAGTCGTATATTTTTTGCATTTTAGTATACCTATTTATGAACATGGATAGCAAACCAAAAAAATCGAAAACATATCATTTCAATGAAGAATGGGAAATTAACTATTTTTTTACGATGGTGAATGATAAATGTTGCTGCTTAAAATGTCTTAGCTCGATAGCCATTGCTAAAAAGGGTAATTTGGAGAGACATTTCTTATCTTTACATAACAAGTATCAAACAGATTATCCACCAAATTCCGAATTACGAAAACGTAAAGTTCGGGATCTTAAAACTCAATTAACAAATCAACAAAATATTTTCAAAAAGCCAATATTGAAGTCACAAGCAGTAACAACTGCATCCTTCAAAGTAAGCTATCTATTAGCTAAAAAATGTAAACCATTTTCTGATGGTGAATTTGTAAAGGAAATGTTCTTGGAAATCTCGGATTCCCTTTTTAATGATTTTAAGAACAAGAGCGAAATTACTGCTGCAATTCAAGATCTATAACTGTCCCGAAACACAGTGATGCGACGAATCGAAAAGATGGGTGGAAATTTAAAGGAACAGTTACAAAATGATATTAACAGATGCTCTTGTTTTTCTCTTCAATGTGATGAATCGACAGATATAAGTGATACTGCACAGTTACTTGTTTTCATTCGTTTAGTTTTTGAAGATTTTACATCTAAAGAAGAATTGTTGGGTATGATTTCTTTGAAAGAAAGGACTAGAGGTGTAGATATATTCAACGGGTTTAAAAGTCTGCTTAATGATAAGAAAGTACCTCTTTTTAAATTAGTTTCAATAACAACGGATGGCGCAGCTGCAATGATAGGCCGCAAAAATGGATTTATAGCCCTATGTCGAAATGACGATGAATTCCCAGATTTTTTGAGTTACCACTGTATAATTCACCAGCAAGTATTATCCAGCAAGAGACTAAATACAAAAGAAATAATGGACATAGCGTTTGAAATTGTTAATTCAATTCGTGGAAGTTCTCTCAAACGTCGTCTTTTTCAACTAAAACTCGATGAAGGTCAGTCTGATTTATTATTGCATACTGATGTAAGATGGCTAAGTAGAGTTAAATTTCTGCAACGATTTCGTGATTTATTGCCTGAAATAATAGAATTTCTTAATGAACAAGAGAAAAAATATGCATATTTAAATGACAAAACCTGGCTTAGTGACTTAGCATTCCTTACAGATTTTACTTCCATATTAAGCCATTTAAATTTAGAATTACAAGGTAAAAATAAAACAATAATTGATATGATTAGCAGCATAGATGCATATAAAACCAAATTTATTTTGTTGATAGAAGATTTACAACAAAATAATATGAACCATTTTCCAAATATGGCAGACAACTTACAAAAAAATAAAAATATTATTTATGAGATTGACAAGTACGTGGCCGAAATACAAAATGTAATGGAAGATTTAGAGGAGCGATTCCAAGATTTTAAAAAAAATTAAAGAAATTGTGGAATTTACATCTTTTCCTTTCAAAAAAGATTTAATTGTGAAGGAAATTAGCAAAAAAATTGCAGACTTATTTGATATGGAGCAAAACGCCTTGGAAAATGAAATTATAATTTTACAATCTGATTTAATCTTACAAGCCAGAAAATTTGAAGAAAATTTCTGGAAATATGTTAACCGAGAAAAGTATCCCAATATTATCACATGTAGCGAATATATTTATTCTTGCTTTGGATCTACGTATCTGTGCGAATCGGCATTTTCATATTTACAACTGACTAAAACTAAACTTCGTTCCGTCCTGACCGATTCTCATACTGAGGACTCATTGTTATTGTCTTTGTCAGGATATACTCCAAATTATGATGCACTAGTAAAGGAAATGCAGACTCAGGTTTCTCATTAATTTAAAAAGTTTGAATGAATAAATGTTATTAATAAGTGCTCATGTTGTTTTAATTCCTCTGGACATAAGTTTTTTAACCCATTAAATAAATACTCATGTATGTAGATTATTTACCCCTTAATCATGGAGCTCGCCAAAGTGCACGTCGGTATAAAAGCACATTGCAAAAACATCCCCTTCTTACCTAAAAAATAGGTCGATCGCGACACAATTTTAAAATAAAAAGTAGATCTTATGTGCACCAAAGTTGGCCACACCTGCTATACACGGTAATTGTTAGCGTACGTATCCGTTCTCTGCCTTCTTGGGCTTGTGAGAATCGTTACTACAGGCCTAACACGACGATAAAATAGATATGTGTGGCGTGATTGGGGCTATAGCATTTTGGCATCAGTGAACTTGGTCGTTGGGCAGCTAGACATCGGTCAACTATTGGTGGTAGTTATTTAATAAGAATAATCAGTAGGGATGTACGTTGAGCTCAAGAAACGTATGCAAACATAACGTCCTTATTAAAAACAAGAAATCATAAAGAGATTGTCATTTCTGTACTGAATAACGTTTAACAAATAATAATCATAATCGGGTAGTATTGGATATTACTTTACGTTACGGGCGGGCTATAGTTACTCAAAATTGTGTATGTGACGTTTGACAAATATATGTGGGCAATGCCGTGTTGATGCGGGCCGTGCGACGTATGTTACCGGGCATCAGCTAGGCGGGTGGTTCGGGACTCGTGCGGTCGTTCGCCGAGCAGCGGGCTGTCGGTTGCCGGGTCGGCGGACTAGGCTCGGGCTTGGTGACTGGCTCTGGCGGGCGGACTGGTCTCGGCTCTGGGCTGGTGGCGGGTCGGCTTTGGCTTGGCTGGTCTGGGCTCCGGGTGGACTTCCTTCTCTGACTCAATATCGACTCATTCTTCCTGTTGATGACTGTTGCCAGGGTTCTTATGCCTTCTTCATGGCATCCCTCCCTAGGGTCCAACACGGTGGTGGGATGAAGGTTAGCTAGTGAACATACACAAGAAAGACAAAAACGAAAGATTATTGTTAGGGCTGTTTTCTCCCAGTGACCAATGCGAAGACGAGCTGGTGTGATCACGAGGTCTCGCCACGGTGGTAGCGTTGTATCGTCCTCACGAATCGGCGGAGGTTAAATTATCCCACTCCGAAGTCGTGTGAAATCTCTATCATCCAGCTATTTCTTCTCTAAACAAACGGTGGCCTCGGCTGGCTGTGAACCGCGGCGCGTGTCCTTGGATTTTTATAGCGTCTGGCCTAACTAACACTTGAGGGTGTGAAATAATTATTGCCAGACTAAACAGAACAAAAATGTAAACTTATACTCAGCGAGTATAATATACTTTTACTAAGGTTTTAAATATTTAAATATAATTATTATATTGTAATACTGTACCAATTGTTATTAGCGGGAAGAAATTAAAAATTCAAATTTTTGCGAGGCGTTACAATATATATATATATAAATATATATATATATTTTTTAAATTGAACACCTAAAGTTCTTTGTCAACTGCAGAGCTACTTGCTTTATTAGAAGAAGATGAAGATTTGCAGCAAGCCGAAAAAATCAACGCAGTGTACATACCACCACCTGTTGATGAAATTACAGACGAAGAAAATATTGACGAACATATGAATGAGACTGAGAAAGTGTTTCCGGCCATAGCCGGAACATACGAAGTTCATATAAATCCTCCTGAAGAAGCAGAAGAGTCTATTGAAAAAGAAACTTCTGTAGCAAAATGAATAAAGAAATCTTCTAAATCATCCAAAAATATAGCTCAGAAAGTTATTCCGAAGTGGAAGAAACAAAATCCTACGTACTCAAGTTTGCCACAAGACGTAGAACAGATTTCGATTGAAGAAATTTAAGAGAAGATCAGTGGAAAATCTCCATATAAAGTTTTCTCTTTGTACTTCAGTGACGATGTACTGCAAAAAATTGTGGATTTTTCAAAAAAGTATGCAATAGGTCATAATCGATACTCTATTGATTTGAATATTGCATGTCTAAAACGCTTTATCGGTATATTAATTTTTTCCGGTTATCATACGTTACCAGCGACTAAAATGTATTGGTCGAAGGATGATGACAAAAACATACCACTGGTACGAAATTGTATGAGTGGAAATAAATTTGATTCAATCAAACAAAATTTACATCTGCCAGATAATGACCAATTAGAAAAATTTGATAAATTTCCGAAGCTTAGGCCTATCTTCGATCTAATAAATGAAAAAAATATTCAATTTGGTGTATTTTCCCATAATCTGTCTATAGATGAGGAGATGCTGCCGTATTTTGGTCAATATGGTTGTAAGATGTTCATAATAAACATGCCAGTGAGGTATGGTTTTAAATTGTGGTGTTTATGTAGTTCCAATGGATATTTATATAAATTTTCGCCGTATGGTGGGAAAAGTATGAACCCTGAAGTAACTGACTAAGGGCTAGGAGAACAAGTTATCCTCGACCTTCTGACCGTTGTAACGCGTCCATCTAAACATCGTGTATTTTTTGATAATTTTTTTTCGTCGCATAAGTTATTTTGTTTACTAAAAACCAAAGCTCTTTACGCCACAGGAACAATCCGCGATAACCGAAATTGTATTAATAATTTAGAGACAGTAAAGAGCTTACAGAAAAAGCAAAGAGGATCATATGATTATTCTTTCGATAATGAAAATGAAATATTGTTAGTGAGATGGAATGATAATTCTGTTGTGACAGTCGCTACAAATAACTCCAGAATTGAGCCTCTAGTCTCTGCTAAAAGATACAACAGAAAAGAGAAAAAAAAATGGTAGGTATTCCTCAGCCGCAACTTATTGCTGCCTACAATAAGCATATGGGAGGAGATGACTTGCATGATAATGGTATTCCTAACTACAGAATTAGTGTAAGAGGAAAGAAATGGTGGTGGCCACTATTTACAAATTTGGTCGACAGCGTTATTGTCAACGCTTGGAAAATATACAATATAGCTAACAAACAAAAACTGTCACAGCTAGATTTCAAATCTTATTTGGCTGTTACACTTATGAAAATTTAAAACTGGACTGGCGACCATATTAACCCCGAAATTGAAGGCGAAGCAGGGCCTCGTGGACTACAAATTACATCTAGGAAAAGATCGTTACCAGCTATTAGTCATATCGTAGTTGAAGCAGATAATAAAGTCAGAAGAAGATGTAAGCAGTGCAAAAGTAATACAAGATACATGTGCAATAAGTGTCATGTACATCTACATCCAAACGGTTTCGCAATATTCCACACACGTTCATAAATTTTATAAGTCGCATATCCCAATGTTGCGTATTGGCAACATTCTGTTGTTCAGTTTGTATCCAAAAATAAATTTTTTTTTCTTTACAAACATTTATATATGTGTATGTTTGTTTATAATAAATAGTCTTTGACCTAGCTTTTTTATTATTTTTACCTTTGGGAATTAATGGGTTAAGGGGACATTACAGGTTGTAGGCCTGAAAAGCGGGTCAACTTTGGGAATTTTTTATGAAAGAACTAAAATCAGTAGAGTCATGCCGTTTTGCGAATTGAATGCATCTCTATTATTGACCATTTATTCAACAATATGTTATCACAAACATGGCCGCATCGACAGCGATCCTGGCACCGCGCACGCGAAACATGTGCCCACTGTGACGGGCACCGGGCCCCTTCTGGTAATCTAGTCCTAAAAACGCACTTTGGTCAGTAAACTATAATAGATTTGCTGGATCCTGAACCTAATTTCAAGAAAATTTTTGGTAATAACAACATTACGACCGTGTGAAAAAGTGATGAAATTTCCATTGCTTTTTTGAGCTTAAAACGTGATAAAAAATAGTAAAAATTAACAATAATTGAATGAAAATAAATTCAGGATCCAGTAAATTTTGTCTAGTTTTCAGCCCAATTCGTGCCAAGTCAATTGGTCGAGTCGTATGACCGCAATCGACGACAGAGTAAAAAAAAAGTGGTTCTGAGAAAAACGCGTTTAAAGTTTTCGCAATGGTACCGACTGCAATAATAATTTTTCCGGGTCACCAAGGTGGACGAAAATATACCTTAATATATTGTGACAATATATTAACTTGATTTTGTTATCAAATTGCAATAATGAGAATCCACAGATCCAATATGGCGGATGATGTCAAAAAAAGCATTTCCCAATTCTCGTGAAATTGAACATATAAGCGTGTTTTGACCCTTAATTAAGAAAAAATTGAGGTCGGAATCATAATAACTTGCAAAATAAAAGATGGTTGAACCGAAATGCCCCCCCCCCAAATTCCCTGCGGAACCGGCGCTCCGCTGAGCGCTCGGGATGTACCTGTGTATAAGTGGCCGTAGGAACCGTAGAACTTTCCGGATCGCATAGGCCTTTCGGCCACTTATTCTACATGAATGTAGCTTGGAAAAAATGCAAAAAAAATAAAATCTATTTTTTCAAAGTTGCAACCTGTAATGTCCTCTGAAGACGTTAACTGCACTTAATTCTGACCACAATCCCGTCCAGTTAGAAATATTCCAATCTAACCCTTTTGCAATTCAAAACCCTCAGATAAAAAAAGTTATATGGTTCGTCTGCCAACAACTTATCGAAGAACGTATCACAGCTCCGGTAAATATAAACGACAATGTTAAATTAGAAGAAGCAATTGAAACCCTATTAGAAACAATAGTAAAAACAATAAAAGAATATGAATTTTCAAAACCACGTCCAAATTACAATCAAACGCCATCCCATATAAAAGAACTAATTAAAAACTAAAAAAGAGCCCGGCGAACTTGGCAGCAATCCATATTATGAGCGTATCCTCTACCATCTTAAAGAACAGGTCACAGGGGCTCTAACGGAGCACAGAAACGGTCAATGCTCTGATAAAACGATATCTCTCTCTCTCTCTACTGAAGACAACAGCATTTGGAAAATAGTTAAATTTCTGAAGAACCAGTCTCAAAAATTCATACCTCCAATCCACAGCACAGATGGGATAAAATATACTCTTGAAGATAAAGCCGAAGTTTTTACTGACAGCTTGGAGGCTCAATTTAGCCCAAATTATAACCGTATTGACTTGCTTCACATCGAAGAAGCTCATCAAAGATTAAGTGTATTTCTCAACCAAATCAACAATGATAGACTGAAACACATTACACCAGCCGAAATCAATAGAATTGTATCAAATTTAAAAGTCAGGAAAACTACAGGCCCGCACAATAACACAAATAAGGCGTTAAAACTTCTAGGAAATAATGGAATCGTTTCATTACCAATATGATAAACGCAGCAATTTATTTACAATATTTTCCAAAACAATGGAAAAATGTAAATGTAATTCTACTCATCATACCTGGAAAAGATTCAAATTTTGCCGTAAACTACCGTCCAATAAGCCTACTTTCTTCAATTGCTAAAATTCTTGAAAGAACCGTTCTTACACGTTTAAAAGAGGAGGCAGAAATTTTAAAAGTATTACCAGACGAACAATTTGGTGTTAGGAAGCAGCATTCAACAACACATCAACTACTAAGATTGACAGAATTTATAACAGAAGGTTTTGAAAATAAGATGTGCACTGGAGCAATTTTCCTCGATATGGCTAAAGATTTCGACAGAGTTTGGCATAAATGGCTCCTTTTCAAGATGATTACACTAGGATACAAACCTGCAACTATAAAAATTTTACAATCTTTCCTCCATAAGCGTAGCTTCCAAGCAAAATTATATTCCACATTATCTACCACAAGAACCATCACGGCTGGAGTTCACAAGGATCACTACTATCTCCAATACTTTTCAACATTTATACCAGCGACATCACAAATTATCTGCACTGTAACGAAATGCTGGCGCTGTATGCAGACGATACTGCCATAATAACCAGGTCCCGCAGCATAGACATTATACAAAAAAAAAAACTTCATGACCAAATTAGCAATCTAGAAGACTGGTACAACACTCGGCGGATAGCAATAAATCCCAGCAAAAGCACGGCCATATTATTTTCAAAACGAAACCGCATAGCATCCACGCAAATTAAAATGTACGATATTCCTATACCCTGGACAAACGATACAAAATATCTCGGCTTACTCTTGGAAAAGCGCATGACGTGGACGCCTCATATCAGAGGAATAATTAAGAAGGTCGCAATCATAAAATCGCAACTATACCCGATGTTATGCAGCAACAGCAAATTAAGCATTGACAACACATTGCTGTTATATAAAACAGTCATACGCCCTACAATAACGTATGCTGCACCTGTCTGGGGCTATGCAGCACAAAGCCTCCCGACTCGCTTGCAGATAGCATATATAGCAATCTTCATGCGCAACAACCAAATTCATCGTGACTTCAAACTCAAGACAATACGCGAACATTTCATTGAACTCGCAACTAAATTTTTCGGACATATTCCGAATCATCCAAATTCCACCATTTGCCTACTGGATGAATATGATGAGAACCAAGAGCGTAACTACGCACGACCTAAAACGGTCTTTCTTGTTTAACGCAGCAAGTAGCTTGGAATAAAAAAAATTAAATAACACTTGAGATGACGGAGGTATGGGGCCTAGACCCCGGTACTCTATACTAATAAAGGATACTTATTATTTAGTTGATCTACTCGCCACGACATGTTTGTCGCTGATCCATGGACAAATTTAAACTGACGTATAATGTATTGCAACGCTTGATATTGTAGTGCTACCTCCGCACTAAAGGTAAAAGACAAAACATATCTATATACGCCACCACTTCCTTCGTCAACATCTAGAGGAAGAAGACATCAAGTTGACCTAAGTTGCCACGGAACATCAGCTTGCAGATATCTTTTCGAAAAATCTACCGAGGCAGAAGCACCAGTTCTGCGTCGAAGAAATGGGTTTGAAGCAGAAGAAATAAAAATTCATCGGGGGTGTTAGAATTTGATTTATATTTAGATAACTTTGTACACCCTCTTAGTTAACGATGTTCATATGTTTTGTTGATGTAATAAGTTCAATTATTTGTAATATAGTTTTTTAACATGTCCCAAAACATTTTATTATTTAAACATTAAACCTTTTCCTCCCATCAGGTACCACTCATCACACGGTTACCGTTTTAATAGCCAGATTGAACACATTTTTTGAAAATATTTATGAATCTTATAGATATATGTTTTAAACATATTCTATAAAATTTTCGCACTAATCCTGCGACTTTAATTTTAATAAAATAAACTGTTAAGTATTTTGGCGGCGACAGTTTTTTATAGCCTTAAGGGGGTCTTCCGGTATAATTTACCCAAACTTTGGATTTTGGCTCCCCGGCGGAAATGTTCCAAAACTGCGAGCAGCCTAGGGGTCGCTATTCGTCACTTAGAAACAAAATCAGCTCAGTTTCTTGAATAGTATAGTTCAGAGAATGGAATGAACTACGAAACTTTGTAAAACTCAAAATTTGACAAAATGGCGAGAATTTGAAAAAAAAGTCGTGTTTTTCGGTCGATTTTTTGACTTTGACAGGCTGTAAAAAATCTTTAAAATTGTAAATTGCACCGGGAGGTTAGTTCATTCCATGAAGAAAAGTGTTTTCAATAACGGAAGCAAAGAACAAAGTCAATTGGCAGTTTTGAAAAATGTAGTTTCGAGAAAAACACGTTTAAAGTTTGCGCGCGCGACATAAGTTATACCTGCGCGACCCATACCGCTCGGGATGGCGATGCATTCAAAGGCCTGTAGCGACGTAAATATTTGCCGGATCGAAATATCCTTTTACCCACATATTATAGACATGTTTAGCTTTGATTTCATCAGAAAAAAAATCGATTTTTTGAAAAAAATATACCGAAAGACCCCCTTCAAATAAATCCTGTATATTCATCTGAATGCCGTTTATAATTGTGTGTGTCAATAAAAGTTATGAGATTAGTTGTAAAATTATGCATAATTAGGCTGTTATTTGATAATTGAGGATATTTTATAGGTTAGGTTTGTGTTTATTCGACGTTGTCAACATTGCTTTACATGATAATTTTTGATTTTGCTACGTTGCCAATACTGTTTGTCAGACTGCTCCAGCTTCGCGCCGCCAACTTCCAAAAGTGCATTATAGTGGTGCAAAAATTATTGATATTGCATCATATATTGCTGCTAGTATATTAACTGTTAATGTTTTAAAAGCCATGCGCATCTCAGAATGATTCACTGGCTCATTGCCTATTTGCGCTAGTGTGCTGTTGTCATGCTCACATTGGCAATACTGTCTGTGTGGTTGTCAGTGTCCGGTTAAAAATATAGAAACATGTACTTTTGTATTAATTAAAAGATTAAACGATAAGTGTGTTCCAACCAGTAATCCGTCACTCAAAACCCCACATTTATATTGACCTATTTATTTCAAAACAACGTTAACATCAAGGATGGATATACAAGTATATTACATATGATGCAATTATTAAATCTTGTAATTGGTCCGAGCGCGCTGCAATGTACCGAAAAGTTGGACTCTCAGTGAATATCCATAGCCAACAAGAGAGCCCAAGAGAAGACGAAGGAAGCCAGGACACGGAGGACATCGCAAAAGCAGTAGAAGACCTTATGTACGATCCAGGAATTGCAGATTGAAGGTAATTAAAGATAAAGTTGCTTTCAAGGCGTTAACGTCGAACTTTTTTTCTTTCACGTTTTCCTCAAAATTACTTTTTTGAAATTAGTATACACGATATCTTTAAATATACTGAACCGATTTGGCTGATATTTGCTCCATTTATTTCTTATAATATTACCTAAAGCGTGCCGTAGGATTTTTTCGATTGAGTTCTGTATTCAAAGGTAGTACCGTTTTCAAACTAAAAATTTGGCGTTTTTTTTTCAAACAGCTGTCATTTTTCGAAAAATTATTTATTCACGTCACGTCTTAGCTGTAACTCATCTAAATAAACAGACAATGCTGGACGGAGAAATCATGTAAACCGTCGACAAGAATTTTATAAACGAGCGTCGCATTGAGCGACTCATATCTTCCCCATTTGTATCGTTATATTTTTTTCAATATAAGAAATTATAGATAAATCTATTACATGTATATGTAAAGTAAAGAATAATCAACATTTCTAATGGCCGAATCAAAAGAAATGTTTATTTTTAGGACTATTTTTTCGAGCGTCAGGGTCCCACTGAGCGACTCATATCTTCGCCATTTTTATCGATATATTTTTTACAATATTAGAAATTATTTATAAATCTATTATATGTATACGTAAAATAAAGAATACTCCATATATTTAATGGCCGAGTCAAAAAAAAATGTTTATTTTTATGACTATTTTTTCGAGCCCCTTAAGTTTATGAGTTTTATGTTATAATTTGAATATAAAATGTTTTCTAGTCTATGATCAGCAATATGATGACTGGAAGCGCAGATGCCAGTTTAAGCTATGTAGTATACATGACCGTAATCAATGGAAGCCCCGAACCCAAAAGCACAAGCACCCTATGCAAACCACTACCCCTACCACACGTAAATATTATTCAACACGGAAGACCAGAGCACGAGTACAATGAAATGTTATATCACAGCCAATATACGAGTCATGGAACGCCAAGACCGACCATAGCTGATTACACAATAACGGGTGAACCATACAGTCTCCGCACCCAGTATTTTGTCAGGAGCGTCAAAATCTTTCGTAGAGGGGGTAGTGTGACGCCTAGCCAACACATGTCTACTTCACCCAGTTGGACAGCCGTGATAGTAAACATCATCTAACTGTATCGAACCACCATAATATTAGCTATCACTTAATCGTATCGGACCACCTTGATACCCCATATTTCCTAAGCCTAAGCCCAATGTCAAGGTCACGCTTAGATACCACAAAACAGGCACTTGGGAACAACAAAGTCTATAAGTAACATGGAACAGGCGCTCAGGACAGTCTCTTGTCCAGTGTCCAAAAGATAGTTGACTAACTTATTAATGTGTTAATCACTCAAAGAGATGATAAAGATGATTCTTAATGAGGTTTGGTAGCCCAAGACGGTCCCAAAATATATTAGAAGATAATATTATATAAAATGTCGGTACATGAATTTCGAAAGAATTCATACCGGACAGGTTATGGTAGAAGATTTATAAAGAAGTACAGCCTCGTAGTTATAATTCTATTTTTTTTTTTTGCCAATATGTCACTTACAAAGAGTCTTACTATAAAAAGATCTACTGCTAGATAGCTAGAGAGAGAGAAGAGGACAATTCTTCATTGGTAGATATTATATTTGAAGGGTATCAGTATGCAGTCTTACATAGAAATAGCTTCTTAAAATTCATATCGACGGAGTCACAAATTCTTTTAAAGAAATTATCTATTATAGCGCACTGTTACAGGCCACTAGGGCCTCTTTAGAGTGTATTATGTCAGTGTAGTGCAGTGTACCTATCCGAAGTTTTGTGTCTTTTGTTTGCCACGGTCGCTGGTGCTGCAACCAGCTGCCTATTGTGGCTGATATTGTCCCCAAGTTCTACTAGTCACATGACGCAGACTTCGAGGTCTACACGAGAGGTGACATTTCGATTCAAGACCGAGCATCAGTATGGTTGGTGTACTTACAACAAAGCAAACCGGAATACCCGGGGTAAACCTATCGCTCTCTAGTGTCGCCACTAGTGAACCCTACCAGCGGGCTGCTCAACTAGGACGGTCACCCATCCAACAGATATTATGTTTGAAAGGTCTTATATAGAAATGTTTTCTTAAATATTTACATGGACAGAGTCACCAAATCTATCTAAGAAAATGAAAACACAGATATCATTACTGTTCCGAAAAATGTTATTTCAAAAATGATAAGCACTGAATTCACTGATGATTCTAACACAACAGTTCGGAAGGTTGCCACTTACCAAATTAGGATTGGCACTGTAATTAATTCTTCAGAAGGTTTTCATCCGGATGACAATTTCCAAAACCTAGTGAAGTTTGTTGGAGCAATGATACATCAAAGTTTTGCAAGATGGTGAAGCAACAGCGTGACTTCATTAATAATGATCAATCTGAAGATGTGGCTATTGCTAACATAACGGGAGGTTCTCATTCGAAATTTTCAAAAATTGGATTTTTTTTGCTTTTTTCGAAAGGTATAAGTGTCTACTATATTGTGCTGAAAGGGTTCTTCGATTTGCGCATTACTAAAATTTTTACAGGCCGTTGCTCGAAGCGGCGTCCTGGCCGCCATGGGACGCTCTCGATTCGAGACGCGCGCCTCAGGTAGAAATCATCTCACGGCATTATGCACATTCCCAGAATGCTTCGCGTTGCACTGCACATGTGTACAGGTCTTAAGAACGTATTTTACCTCTGCAAAAGAACGTTCAAGATGCCATCAAACCCGTGTAGAAGGCTCTTTTCGCAGATTACTTGCTACAGCGGATCACAGGAAGAAATGCCCAGAATTCCAATGAATGTTTCAACGCGTGCATGTGGAGACTGGCTCCGAAACATTTGCATTCTGCTTCTCAAACCATCGAAAGTGTCACTTGTATAGCAGCAAACTTGTTCAATGAAGGAGGCTCGTCATTGCTGTAGACTCTAAACGCGCTGGGAGTTGCTGTTAGGTCTGACGCAACCCATTTCACCCGGACTTCTGATAATCAACGTCTGCAAGCTGCCGAACGCAAGGTGTCCAGCTACGCGAGGCCGGCTTATTTGGAGAAGAGGATTCGAGCCATTTCTCTCCAGGAGCAATTCGAGCTAGAGGAATGACTATTATACGGACTTGGCATCGCAGACTAATGGTGAGTTATCAAACAACCGAAGAAAACAGTAAAACACGAATAATTTTGGTTATAATTGTTTAGTCCACCATATTGGAATCGCCATTTTTATTTTATTTTTTTATTTTGACACATATTACCTCAAATTCGTGTTTATAAATCGCGAAACCCTTCATTTCTCGATTTTGGCTGAAATACCACTTTGTTTGGGGTCCGCCATTTTGAATTTCGAAAAACTGACTTCAGATTCGTATTCACCGATGTCCAAAACCTATAATTCCATGTAATTGTTACAAAATATTGACATTCTACAACGAATAATTCATCGAAAGTGTTCTCCAAACTTTAAACGCGTTTATCTCGAAACATGAATTTCAAAACTGCGTACAAACTCATTTGAAAACGGTTCAAGTTAGAGACTTATTCCAAATACCAGTGTCAACCGCCGTGGTTGAAATGTTAATAATACACTCTAATTTTGAATACTATTGCCAATAATAAGTGAAAGGTAAATTGTTATGAAAAAGACTGAGCTTACATATTTTAGGCGATTGTATATTCAGCGTTGGGTGAAAAGCAAGTGGCATCGCTCGGTTTGAGGGGACGTCAAGAAATTACGTAAGATAGCGTAATATTTGTACCCCTCCTCCCATACTAATTCTACATTAGATTTTTTAATTTTATTTCCTAAATTGACTAACCACCAGGAAATTGTGAACCAAATAACTGAAATCTCAAATGGATCATCATGTTTTGTCTAATGTCTCAACAAAACGTATTCTTGTAGTAATTTAAAAATATATTCTGGCCCTTATGCACAGTAATATTAACTATAAATCCTTAATATGTTTACTTCATTTACTTTATTACATAGCATATACACATTTTTCTTATTATATGTATTGAAAAGTAGTATAAAAACCCAAAGCAATTTTTAAAATTCTAAGAAATCTAAAAAAGCAATGTGGTTGGGCTAAAAACCAAAAATCTAAGAAAATTGGTAAGACATGAGTGGTTCTCGCCAAGTGGGTGTTAATGAACATTTAACACATGTACAGAAGAGCATTCTAGCGTGTGAAGCTAAAGAACTCGTGGTCTTGAAGTTTTGTTTATATATTCAATTTTAAATGATTTCAAATAATTAATTAGAACATTAAAAACTAATAAAACTATGTTAGGCAATCCTGAATGATGAATACAAGTATCGAGTTAAGTTTTATGGAACCGGGTAAGGAAAAAAGGCGTCTTGATGATGGGTTGTTTAATGTCTATCGAATCAGAGTTTAAAATCAAATGTCACAATGGTAATTAACAATCGAGGTTTTATTTGAGCTGTAAGTCAGACAATTGTACAAACGAAGGGTAAAGAAAATAGCAGGTATTCGACATCGGTTGAAGACCCGACACCCTGTCGTTAGAGAGTAATGACCGATCCGGTCCAGTTAGGCAACAACTGACCATTCGGGAACAAATAATAATAATAAATATTAACTTCTTATTATGTTTAGTTTAAACAATTACCACACATATTCGGACCTGATTAAATCATTGGGCATGTATTTGTTTGTTCTAATCGGAGCGTAAATTACTTGTGGTACACGAGTTAGACGAGCGAGAGTTTAAGTCAGATAGCGCACTCCCTCTGACTGATAGGATATGCTGGGTGAACCGCCGCCTGAACCAACCCGAGATCCGTATGAAGGAGAAAGGACTCAGAGAATGATTCCACGACCAACCCTAAGCCAGTGCCATACATCGCGACGTAGAGTAGGGCGCGAAGTGGAAAACTAGCGTTCCTTATTTAACATTATATTTGCATAATTTGGTATCCTTTGTAAGTATAACAAATTCATCGAGTAAAAAACTCCTTCAATAGTAGTAAGGATAGACATATAAAAACTTGGGAGAGCCCAAAATCGGGACCTGATCGATCCTATCTTTCGAACTAGCCACTTGGTAGTATCCAACACTCCATTATCTTGGTAGGTACGCCGCTTTAAGTAAGCGCGATTCAATCTACTACCCTTCCATCCGTTTAGAACTCACTGCACAGCGCCGCATTCGGATTGCACGATCTATTTGGTGGGTCTGCTAGATTTCAGAGGCGGCTTTAAGTTAGCGCGATCTGGTCTAGTATCATTTTCCTTACTTCCATCCGTTTAGAACTCACTGCACTGCGACGCATGCGGATTGCGTGATCTATGCGGTGGTTCTGCTAGATTTCATATGCGGCTTTAAGTTAGCGCGATCTGGTCTAGTGTCATTTTCCTTACTTCCATCCGTTTAGGACTCACTGCACGGCGCCGCATTCGGATTGCGCGATCTATGCGGTGATCCTGCTAGATTTCAGACGCAGCTTTCAGCTAGCGCGATCTGGTCTAGTATCATCTGCCTTATTTCCTTCCGCTTTAGGGCAAAACTTCGCGACGCCGCTTTAAGTTAGCGCGATCTGCGTTTTGTTCTACGAGATTGCAGGCGCCGCTTTAAGTTAGCACGATCTGATCTATGCGACACACTTTTCTACTTCCATCCGCTTTAGGGCAAAACTTCGAGATGCCGCTTTAAGAAGGGACGTATTTTTAAATAGTGTGATTCAGTGACTTCAGATGTCACTAGTATCGTAGTTTAATTCCTCATAATAGATATGCGATATTTGCCGCACGTAAATATAATATTTTAGTTATGGGAAAAAAGTATTAGTTCTATTTTAGTTGCGGAATATGAAATTGATAGTTATAGGTTAGCAAATAATAAAATAAGTTTTTGTTTGTTTACTTTTTTTTATTTTTTTTTTTGCTGCTTGCAGTTTTTGTGCATTTATTATTTCCGCGGAATATATACATTTTTGTCCACGATTTACCCTACGATTTATTAATTCTGGCAAAACACAATCATGATAAAATTTGATAAGCGAAGGCAGCATACTTCTCTTCCACATAGTTTCATCCCTTTTAATATCTTCAATAAATATATCGTGGTCATCATCGATATAGATCACAAAATAGCATTTTCACGCTTACTTATATTTAATTGCCCCTGTACCTGTGAAGAAAAAGGTGAATAGTTACTTTTATTAATATTATTATTATTAATAATTATTTCCTGGTAATAGTAATTATGAGTTCTCTTTACCTGAAGTTTTTTATTTTTAAAAGACACACATATTTTTATTTACCGCTGCTTCAGCTAGGGCCACGTCTTTTCCAATTAAAAATGGCATACATTTTAATCTCTATGATAGCATCCGAATTTATTAACCCTGCAAAAAATATTTATTATTTATATACTCCTATTTGTTTAATTATTTATTTATTTCTACCACTTGGCAGAACATTTTTATAAATCATGATTTATTTATGGATTTGATTCGACATAATTATAAAAATAAAATTATTGATATTTTTAACAATAAAGCATGACTAACTTTTATAATATCATATTAGCTAACCTGAATTAGGTAATCGCTAAAACAAAGAATGCGAAAGTATTATTTTATGGAAGAGGTATGATACTTACATTGTTGAGGTTGACGGTGTATTTTGTACAGCATTGTGTGTTGGAGATATGTAGGCATTCACACTATAATATTTTTCAATTATATTATCTAATTTATACACAAGTTTAAAAGATGAAAGATGTCTTACGTGTTTTCTGCAAACTTCTTTATTTTTAATTTTCTTGCTCGAATTTATCGTCGAGTATTTTTACTTTCTTATACGCAGAATAAGTAAGTATTGTAATCATGAAAAATTTCGAACTCGAGATTTTAACGGAAATATACGTTTTGACCTTCCCTGAATCGATTCCGACTATTTTTGGAATGACGTCCGTCTGTGTGTGTGTGTGTGTGTGTGTGTCTGTGTGTGTGTATGTGAGCGCTCTACAGCCCAAACGGCTAAAGGGAAAATTATGATGTTTTAAACTTAAGATTTGTATATGCCTGACACGAAAACCTCCTATTTTTGAAAACCATATTCCGACCGGAAGTGCATGTTTACTCTAGTCATTTTTTGCAGTTTCTGCAATTACTCAAAAACGGTTGCAGTTAAAGAAAAATTGTTACAGTAAAAATTATAGATATCAGCATTTTGTACAACTTCTATTTGAAACTTTTTTTCTCAAACGGTTCCGGAAACAAGAAAATGGCTCTTGGAATTTCTTCATATTACATTTAATTTTACATAAATCGTATCATCTGCGCCTGTCAATTGTTTATCAAAAAAAAACAAAGCAGACTTAAATAATTTGAAGTTTGACATTTTATAATTATTCAAAGAAATATATTTAGCGCAAAAGTGTTCCAAAGGTCAGAACAAATATTATAAATTAAAAAAATAATGAAACTACGATGTGGTTTAACCCATATGCGTATAAGAAAGTTCGGTGCATGACACTGCAGATGTTTTGGTCTATATTTGTGACTGCGTTACACTAAATTACCTTTACAATTTAGGTACTTCATTATTATAAATTTTTATAAAGGCAACAACACAAGAATAATTTACAATAAACTACACTATTTCGCACTATTGCACCATATGTTGTTTAAGAATAAGACTGTTATAGACGAATACAAAATTTTTATATTCAATCTATTTATGCAATAATTGCACAATGTATTTTGAAGGGTAGAATGAGCAGGGATTTCTATAAGTTCATTTGCTTATTGGGACAAGTTTTGGTTTGGTTTTCCAGGGATTAATATATTTCTTGCGCTTCTAACAAGATTAATTTTAATATTTTTTCCACTAAACGTAATATTATCAGCTTATTGGAAGCGGAAATGAGATGTCCCGTATATAACAATAGAAACCGTCAACCAGTAAAAGCTTCAACCATAGAATTTTTACAAGAAAAATTATAGCTAAGCTAAATAAACAAAATAATCAGACTCGATTCTGGGAAGATCAAAAGATACATTTCCGTTAAAATCTTGAGATCGAAATTTTTCATAATTACAATACTTTCATAAACTGCGTATAAGAAAGTAAAAAAGAAGAAAAAAAAGGCAACCCAAGTTTCAATTGTAAATATCAGAAATTATTCTATGACTGCTACGTTGGGTACCGTTATCTGTGTACAGTTCATTAAAAAAATTTAGTCTTGGGAAACTTATGAAACAAGTATATGGGACAAAATCTAAATGGGGCTTAATTAATATACAGTAATGAATATTAAACATATTTTAATTGAATACTCAAACTGAGACTTATGTTTAGATATTGCGTAAGTTTCAGCAGTTTTAGTAACTGAATATCGCAATTAAATGACTTGTATAAATTCGGATTTCATGACATTATTGTAAATGAATTATTGTTTCAAATATTTATTAATATAATCATAATAATTTACTATGGCAGTGTTTGCTAGTATATCTGACTATTAATCGAAAATATCAGATCTTAATATCAATATTACAAGATTTGAGTCATCATTAAAGTTTTGAAAGGTTCATATTTTGATTATTTGTTTCGACTGTTTTTTATAACAATTTATTTTTATAATAAAGATATCCTAAGAAATAACACTTACATAATTACTGTGAGTAAGTCAAAATATGAAAATATTGATCCTGATTCAAATTATACTGACTTGAAAACATCGAAAATTGTAGTTTTACGCGACGTCCCTCCTTAAGTTAGCGCGATCTGCAATTTGTTCTGCGAGATTCCAGACGCTGCTTTGAGTCAGCGCGATCTGATCTATGCGACACTTCCTGGGGTTTTATTATACTTAAGCATCGTTCTTTATTTCATAGACTGTTCGTACATGTCTTTTATTGTCGGCACGGTATCGCCTAATGGTAGGATAACAGGTACACTGTTGTCAGTAGAATCGGGTTCGATCCCTGATATCGGTATCCGACCTTAACGTAAGTCCGTCAAGCGCGCTACTGTACGCAGTTTTACGCGTCCAGTAGAGTACTAGCCCTTTTACCTCACGACGAACACATATATTTTAAAACTTACTAAATAAGTACTGAGAGAAGCATGCTGACGAGTGTGCGTCATATTGACGAACATGACTGTCGATTCATCAATACCACGGTGATCGGCGGCAGTATTCCCTAGCAGCGGGCTGTCAGTTAGTGATGGAATCTGAATTTTTGTTTAGTTTCAATTTGTTAGAATCATAAAAATAACGTCAAAACTAGGTTCAATCGGTACAGACCAACCGATTTTATCAGGATTTAAAACTGATAGATGTTTAACTATGTTACAGCAAAAGCTACCAACGGAAGCAGTCAACCAACGGCACAACGTCCCCACTTCGACGACACGACTTATTCCCCCTCTGCACGTAATTTTTGTCACGACTATAAATGTTAAAGATAATTGGGATTACTTATTTCATGTGCAAAAATTACAATAAACGGTGAATTTGTGAACTGTACTTTTTGTTTGTACCTATACACCTGCCACATCAGATACGATCCTTAAAAACAGTATAGAAACGTTTCCATCGCGTTACAGTATACCTATCAAAACTGTATTGACGATCATAACCGTAATTAATTCATTAGTTTTTTACCGAATTTGGTGAAAGCCAAACGAAAGTAGGCAACAAATTTGGTATTAAACAAGCAGCCATAACATATTTAAGTATATCCTAAACAATCTTAGTGATTAGATATACGTTGCGTGAAAACATTTTACAATTCCACCCTCATGTTTTAATAGTGTTTAAAATACTTCACGATAATAGCTTCACAATGATTGAACCAAATAATTTAATTAGATTAATAGTATAGAAGGAAGTGTAATATATATCCTGACTTTTATGCAGTCATTTTAGCGGAATATATGTATATCTAGAACGCCTAATCACAGAATACTTATAGATATTCAGTCATATAGGTATCGGCTGCATTACTGATTTGTCTTCCGCGTAACCTGCAAGAAATATAACCATTATTAGACATTTAATATAAATACTATGATTCAAGAATCAATTTCAAAGGCGAATGTATTTAATGCTCCTTCAAATACTGAAGCTTGTAAAATATCTGGTATTGTTGCTTATTGTTTCATTTATATACAATGGCGGATATATTTAGCTGACGATATTTTTGTTATGTTTATCAAATTTCCTTAAAATTAATATAAGATATCGGTGCATAAGTGTGCTAATATATTTTCGTATACGCTAATATAATTTCGTAAATTCACTTTGGATAGGTCGTTAGATTTTATAAAACATTTAAATATTTTAAATTTTTTTTAATTCTAACGAACTAATTAAAATGCGTATTAGAAAGTTCAGTGACAGACACGTCAGCTTTTTTATTATGATGTGTATATTCTCGCAATGTTTCTCAATCAATTGTGAAAACACTTTTCATTCCATTATTATTTTATTTTTTAGGTTTATCAAGTTTTTTTGTTACCCACGCGAACTTAAGTTAGGTGCATTTCCTTGGTACCGTGGCTCGCTTCTTTCATGCCTCCACCTATTCCACTTCAGGGGCTCATTCTCCTTATTCCTTCCCTCCCCCGACCGACATGAGAGGCGGCAGCGGCGTTGGTGTTTCCCTGAACGTCGCCTGAGGAGACATGGAGATAATCTTGCCACGGAACTGTTAAGCCTAAAAAAACATTTTTTTTAATTTTTATTCTGTCACTTGGTACTCGTCTAACATTTCAACAACTTCTCCCTATCTTCTATTTTCTAACGTTTGAAAGAGTCCTATTTCTGTTGTTATCTTTCGTATCTATTTTTTATAAATTAATCCTCTTTTTCTAATATCATTAATGTGTGATTTTTTTTGAAATTTTTATATTTTAGTGCTTAATATTGTAATCCAAGTTTTACTTTATTTGTATTTTTTAGAATTCATTTTAAGTTAGATGAGTATTTGTATTTTATGTGTATACGTGCTGTTATTATACAGGGTGATCGAAGAAGACTGGCTGTTACGTAGTTATCTTTTATCACTGTTCTTATCAAAACTACCTTCTTTTTTTAAAGTTACGCCACTGGTTACTTGTACAATTGTCAGTTGAGTTTTGCGCTTGCGCACTAAGTCTCTTAGCAAAATGGAAGTAAGGTTTGCTTTTCTACTTGTTACGTAACAGTCAGTCTTTTTCGATCACTCTGTATAATTATTTATTGTTGGAAATTCTTTAAATGAAAAAACTTTTATGTGTATTGGGCTACGTCCTACCCTGTAAATTTATTTTGTTCATCGCCATTCCTAGACCTCAATTGATATCGTTCATAATCGCCGCGCGGTTCACATTGTGTGGACATGTACAGTTTAAAATTTTATTTTATTTCCCTTTTTTTTTACTTTCTTATTTTGTAATCAAGGAAATTTCGATCTCGATATTTTAACGGAAACATTCCCTGAATCAAGTCTGACTATTTTCAGAAGGACGAGTCTGTCTGGGTGTGTGTACGAAAAGTTTTGGATAGTGAGACTATACTTTTTTCATGTAGTAAAAATACCCACTTATTAATAAATCCAATAAAGTAATACGTTGCTTACCTTAGCATGTTATTTAAACACACATTTTTACGACTATTCATTTAAAGTTTGTTTGTAATTGAAACACAATTTTTAACTTGTCTACGATACTCGCGAAGTATTTTGCACATATTTGTTCTTTGAAATACACGGTCACATTGCCCTTATAATGATATATTTGTTCTATTTCACAAACTTCTGTTTGTCGGTAGCAGCACGTAGCTTATTTGCTGGTTGTAGTAAAATTTATACACGTATCTATTATCGCACTACATATATCAAATCAGTTCAATACATAATTAAAACACACACACACACATTATTAACTTTTTAATGCCATAGCGATAACTTTAAATAGGGCATTGCAATTTCAAGCTCTGACAACGCCAACCTGGGCTTCGATTCTAATCGGAGAGTAGAGGGAGATGGATCTTAATGTTATATACCTCCAACAAAGTTTTACTTCATGGTTTAGTTTACGCATAAACCACGGAGGGCCTGTTTTTTTTAGGTAGACAAGGATAGCACGAAAAGCAAAAGTATCAAAGATACCTCTAAATAAAAAACATTATTTAAACAATATAAATATTTTTACTAATTCATTTTTTACATAACATACACATATTTATATACTAATAATATAAGAAATATATTTTTATTATTAAATATTAATAATATTGGGCTTTTATTTGGTCCATCACTCGAATATGAATAGTTTTTATAATGATTAAATTAATATTAATTCGGAAAAACTACCATTCATTATAGTTCTAAGTGAATTGGAAAACAGACATTTGAACTGAATCTTGACATTATAAGAACAATTAGTTACTCCAAGAGCACCATATGACCCATGACTTTTCACTTGTATACAAAATAAAATAGAAATTACTTAAAAATGAATACTCTGCATATTTATAATATATCATTCATATAGAAATCTCCAAGCAATAAAGTGATACATTCCTGATAAATTACATCCGCATAAGTGGTTCCATAAACATGTGCAGGTAGGATAGAGCGCAACCGCGGATTGTTGAATTTTTCCAACTATATATGGACAAGTGCTCTGACTTTCGGAAAACTTGCAAGCCGTTCTTCTCTATCAAAGCGAACAGGAACACAACAGTATCGTTTTGGAAGGGCATACTACGAACAAATTATTAAACACTTCATTTCAAAGTTTCACTATTTATTTGTGATTTTATACTTACATGCCAAAAAAAGAGATTTTTCAAAAGTAACAACCTCACAATGCCAATTCAAAACGATTAAAAACACACACGTTAGACAGGTATATAAGTTAATAAAAAACGAATGACAGTTCATTTATCTATTATGCAATGCAAAATGGATTCCGATATACATACTAAAAAAGAAATAAATAATTTTTTTTAAATATACAGTATAAAATCATCTGAAATTTAATTTGATTAGATAAATAGCAAACAAATATATTAAATATATTTAACATTTAATCCTTTCAAATTTTTACTATTTTATCGGATACCACGACATCTTGTAGTTAGTGCGTCATTTAGAAAATTTAAAGATTACTGCATTGGTGGCTATGTTTCTTCTAACTCCCCCTACTCTCTGGTGTAGACTTGTTAAGCCAAGACTCGAAATGTAATGACGTCATGTTGGATGTTTTACGTTTGACCACTAGGCGGCTACGTGTCGTATTCCAAGAGTAAAACCCAAGTCAACTTGACTTGCTGAATTAGAATCGAGTCTGCCTACATACGAAACTGGACGTCGAGTGCTGCGTCACGTGGTCGCATGTTGCAAGTTCGCGCGGATCCCTAGCTCTGTCCAACAAGCATCGTAGACACGAGTGTGAACGTAGCAGCCGAATCGAAAAAGCGACTAACCAAGGCCAACTAGATACAAAGATCAATTACCACCAAATACGTTTGTTTTACTTCAATATTGATAATAAATAATATTTATTATGTAAATGATTGATTTTCTATGTTTCATAGACATAAAAAATATATAAATTATTGGCAGGCGCCCTTCGTAGCACATAAAAACAAATCATTTCTTTATATTCTCCACGAGTGCCAAGTTCAGAGTATAATATTTTTATTGGCAACAATTATCTGTCTTCCAAATTAATTACAATTAATCTTTAAAAACCATATCAATTGCATATATAAGAAATATTGGTCATACACCCAACTTTCTTATACGCTCCTAGTTTCATTACTTCTCTAATTTATCATATTTGTTCTATACTTTGGAATACTTTCACACTAAATTTATTTCTTAGAATAAAAATAAAATGTCAAACTTCAAATTATTCAAGTCTGTTTTTTTTTAGATACTCAATTGACAGACGCAGATGATAGGGTAAAACGACCAGTTTCGGCACATCGCTAGTAATGGCACAGGTATCAAAAACTTGGTTTTATACGTTTAAAACTGTGCAAATGCGTAGGTATAACAACGATTTAAATATTTATATATAGTTTTAAACAAGAAAAAACTTTTAGAACGTCCATTTTAAAATTATTAATTAAAAAAAAAACGAATATTGTTTAGCGATATCAAAATTGTACTTTTCACAGCCATTTCTAGTTAGTTTACGGTTACCATAGCTTAAGCAATTACAATCATATTTACTAGAAAAACGTATTTTTTTAATATGTACCTGGTTAAATAAACTAAATGAATAGTTCATCGAAACATTTCAAATGTTGAATATTGACTTTTTTTTATTTTTTAATATTAAAAACACGTGTTCTTTAATTAGTATGAAATTTGAAGAGCGCGCCAATTAAAAAAGCACTTTATGCTTACAGCGCTTTTATATTGGCACCGCTGCTATATGTGGAACGGTACCTAAGCAAGCGAGTTTGTTAAAGTTTATACATATTTTATATCAAAACGAATTTTATCTGCACCTTTAAAAAGTATGTATCAGTTTACATAGTATATTATTTACATTATACCTATACTGAAACTTTATTGTTTATCTCATAAAAAGTAAAAATCGAAAACATAACCCCTTTAATTTATTTTTGTATTCATTTGAATAAATTATTTTTATTTTAGTGAAAACTGGTAAAAACAATGACACCGTTAATAAAAAGGGTAAAAAGAAGTGTGAAAAATCAAGAATTAGAACCAAAACCTCTTATACAGGTGGGGCAAAACAACCTCCCTAGTTTCAACAGAGAATTGTGAAGCTAGCAGAGGTCGTAACAGGGTAGGAATGGCGTGAATGGCGGCAGAAAGATATGCCGTGTGTATGTGTTACAAAAGGATTCAGTCGTAAACACAATGTGGACGAACGAGCAGCGCGCTTTTTCCGTGGAAGCATACATACGCGAAAAGGATTCTGTAATCGCCGCCCAGCACATTTCCATCTTTCTGGCGGTGTAAATAAACAAAATTTTCGATATTGGTGCGAACACAATCCGAGGGTGATCCACGAGGAGCCTCTGCATAGTGATCGTGTCACAGTTTGGTGCGCAGTTTCCCGAATAGGGATTATCGGGCCTTACTTTTACTACAGGAAAGGAATCGGGCAGTTACCGTCAATTCTGGGCGCTATATGAACATGCTCCAGAATTTTTTTGCCTCTGCTCTTAAAGAACTTGGTCTCGAGAATGTCTGGTTTCAGCAGGACGGGGGGGGGGGGGGGGGAAAGCCACAGCCCACACAGCGCGGGCATCAATGCTGGTTTTGAAGGAAATGTTCCCCGCATGCTTTGTCTCCCTGAGAGGAGACAATCCGCACGGAAATTCGCCGTATACCTGAAGAAATGCTTGAAAGGGTTATGCAAAACTTCAAAAGTCGCTTGCAGCAGTGTGTAGACAATGAAGGACAACACTTGGCCGATATGATTTTTAAAACTACATAAGATAAAACTGGCCATGTAACTACTTTATTTTATTGAAATAAATTTTTTGTATCTCGACTCCTTTTTCTTTAATTCACTTGCAAAACTAGGGAGGTTGTTTTGCCCCACCCGGTACACTTGAAAAAATACTTTTATCTGAAATTACAAGATGAAAAGTATTCTTATCTAAAAAAATAACTAACTAGAAAATATTTCAATTTTTCATTGTTCACAAAATTTTAATGCAAGAAAAGTATTCAAAATTTTGATGTAATATACCTATTTATAAGTAATTTTAATATTTCGATTAAAAATTATTATTTAATTAAAATATCATTTGCATTATAGATAAAGAATAATATTGTTGTCTACATTTATAATTTAGAACTTTATAAATATGAAATTTAGCTTTAGATAGGTATAGTACCTACCTCTATAATTTAAAAATTTATAAAATAAAGCTACTGCAAGTGTTTTTTTATAAATATATACCTAAATTTTAGGAAATCCAAGCTAAAATATATAAATTTATAACTATATTTGCCGTGCTATTACTAGAAAGGACTGTGCGCTAAAAGGCAACCACCGTCTAAAAACTGGCATTTTAACATCGAATTATAAATTGTGAACAAAATTACCTAAAACATCAATAAACAATTTAATTTTTTTTTTTTTACTTTATAAAACACTTAAACTTTAAAAAATTTCAATTATTATATAAATATATTATCAATATTTTTTTTAATCCTCAAAAGAGTAGAGAATTTTCTTAACTGTGCCAAAACTGGTCGTTTTACCCTACTGTGACGAAGTTATGGTCATTTATACAGCAAGCACCATGGCTACGGGGCTAAGGTGCTTGACTACCGTTCTAGAGGTCCGGGGTTCGATTCTTAGCTGCGAACGATCCAACTTTTATTTTATTTTCAGATCGAGGCAGGTTTCTTTGCAAGCCTCGAAACGTTTAATTAGCAGCCTAGTATATATACAGGCCCTAGTTGAAGCGTAAACTCACTTTACACCGAGTATCTGTACCGTGGCTTTCCTGGTCGATACATAGTGCTTCGAGATTTTGCCGAGATTGTCTTGACCGTGGTTTTCCTGGTCAACACCGAGGTTTACAAACCGCGTGGTGAGTACGAGATGTTTGCGTACGTCATCCACACCGTTTCTTTCCGTTCTTTTCACGCCTAGCGGCAGCCGTGGTTCTCCTGGCAGTAGCTAGGTGTAGTTTCCGACCGTTTTTATCAACCGTTCGTTTACCGGTTCGCGATATTTTCATTCGCGTGGCTTCGCGTTACTTTTACCGTGCCTAGCAGCAGCCGTGGTTCTCCTGGCAGTAGCTAGGTGTAGTTTCCGACCGTTTTTATCAACCGTTTTTTTTACCGGTTCGCGATACTCTCGCTCCCGTAGCTTCGCGTTACTTTTCTCCTGTCTAGCGGCAGCTGTGGCTCTCCTAGCGGTAACTAGACGCGATTACCGGCCGTTTCACCAACCGGTAATTTTACCGGTTCGCGAGTTTTGTTCTATTTAGTCTCTAGGGCAAATACTACACCGCTCACAACTAGCGGACATGTTACCGGCCCGTGCCATGTCGGGATTTTAGCCATAACTTCGACCATACCCCGTCACCGGCACCGACAGAGTCCTCTGTATTTTCTTTGGAGTGAAACCAAGGGTTAAATAAAAGCCACGAGATAAATAAATCGCAAGTTTTCTTTCAGCAACCCTGAACCTTCCCACTGCAGCTATCCCCGGCAACCCCTCTAGTAAGTGCGACCGTAAAGCCGTATCCGCTGAAGGCGCCCAAGCACCAGGCAACCAGCACACACGAAAGGGGGACATTGTTACGTGGGCCACACCAGGCCAGATAGCGTCACAATACAATTTATGTAAAAGTGAATATGAGAGGAATTTTCAAAAGCCATTTTCTTGTTTCCGGTACCGTTTGGGGAAAACGGTTTCAAATAAAGGTTTTACAAAATGTTGGTATCTACAATTTTTATTCTACTAATTTATCTGTTACTGCAACCATTTTTGAGTAATTGCAAAAACTGCAAAAAATTACAAGATTAAACATGCACTTCCGGTCGGTATATTGTTTTCAAACATCTGCAGTGTCATGCACCGAACAATTGACAGGCGCAGGTGATACGATTTATGTAAAAATTAATATAATATGAAGAAATTTCAAGAGCCATTTTATTTTTTCCGGTACCTTTTGGGAAAAAAAGTTTCAAATAAAAGTTGTACAAAATGCAGATATATATAATTTTTGTTGTAATAATTTATCTGTAACTGCAACTATTTTTGAGTAATTGCAGAAACTGCAAAAAATGACTAGAGTAAACATGCGCTCCCGGTCGGAATATTGTTTTCAAATATAGAAGGTTTTCTTGACAGACACATAAAAATCATATGTTTAAAATTTCATAATTTTCCTATCAGTCGTTTGGACTATAGAGTGCTCACATACTAACACATACATACATACAGACACACACACACGCGCGCACACGCACTCGCGCATACGCACGCACGCGCATGTACGCACGCACACGCACACACAAACACACACACAAACACGAACAAACACGCACACATACACGCGCGCACACACAAACACAAACACACGCGCAAGCACACACGCACGCACACGCACATACACATACACTCACACACTCGCACACACACGCCCACACACGCACACACTTGCACATACGCACACACAGACGCACGCGCACACACACGCACACACACGCACACACACACAAACACACACACACACACACAAACACACAAACATAAATGCACGCACGCACGCACACGCACGCACACACGCACGCACACACACACGCACACACACACACACACAAAGACGGGCGTCATTCCAAATTTAGCCGGAATCGATAAAGAGGTCAACACGAATATTTCCGTTAAAATCTCGAGATGAAAACGTTTCATGATTACAATACTTACTTATACTGCGTATAAGAAGGTAAAAATCAGTGTAATATTTTTACTAGCAACAATTGTCTGTCTTCCAAATTAAGGGGGCATTCACCTTTAGAGCACGAAAAAATGGCTGTTTTTTGACATTTTTTTTCTCAGGGTACGTTCTAGATATTCGCACGCGGTTTTTTGTATCGTATTTATTCAACTTTTTTCTTTAATAAGGCAATTTTTAAAGTCAGGTACATTCAGCCTCGGCGAAGATATCCACGTCCAAAAGGGGCAGCTCAATTTAACATTGGTTGGCGCGCGGTAGCATAACTCTGGTTCCAGTTGTCTGAAACTGAATCCCTGAAAAGGGTATATTAAATTGTCTAGAAATTGACCCTCGGGTGGTCAATTTGGACCATAATTAGCAATATGGCCACCATCGTACGAAAAGTGTCATTTTTTGCCACTATTTTTCTCCTTTGGCGGGCCTTAAATAATATTAATAATTGTCGGACACACTTCGTCGAGGATCAACTCCTGGAGAATTGTATTACCTTTAAGATGCGCTTATCGAGAGTTAAATCGGTTAATTCGTTGTCGAGATAATCTACCGCGCGATTTAAAAAATATGGTTTCGAGAAAAACGCGTTTATAAATACGCAAGCGAAATGACGCGCGCGCAAACGCCGCTTATGAGCAAAAACATTGTTTTGTTTAAATCGCAATTTCATATATTTCCAACTCGAATTTCTAAAAACGGCTTCAGCAACCCATAGTCAACATTTTAAAGTGTCCTATTCTACAAAAAAAAAATCTATTTTTTGAAAACGCTAAAGGTGAATGCCCCCTTAATAACAATTAGCCTTTATCAGCCATAGAAAATAAATATATAAAAATTATTGGTCTGTGCCCTTCGGTATTTGGTCATAATTTGTCTATGTATCTAGTTGGCCTTGGTTCGCCGCTTTCTAAGAACACTTCTCATGCCGCAGAAAATAATTTACAATTTCAATTTGAAAATACAACTTTATTGAAGATGTTCGCCATTACTCACACACAATATCATAAAGGTCATTCTATTGCCTCTAATATATTTTCATTAATAAAGCTACAAATACAGGTGTAATGTCTCAAAATAAATGATCCCCTGATTCTCACCATAAAGATAACTGTTAGGTTTAATTATGTTTTTTGAAATCTACTATTACTTCTGTTACCGATGCAACAAAATGAAAACCAAATGATCATTATTATTACAATTTTTGAAATACGTCGGTAGATAAAATGTTATGTACAAAATCTAATACACTGTTGCAGAAAAGCTAATCAAATCAGTAATCATTTAATTGTTCATCCAAAATTGATAATCATTAAATACAAATCGAGTTGCACAAAACAAATGAACCTCTTATTAATCTAACATCATATGATGTACCGTTGATTAGTAGTAATAGATGACAACACCGCAGTGTGCTCACGTGATCTACACTTTTAAGCTGTCAAGAATAATTTAATTATATGTAATTAAAGAAATATACCAGAAAAATGGACTG
>OX122907.1:7342212-7367212 GCA_944738965.1 Nebria brevicollis | reverse complement strand
CATACACATACACATACACATACCATACACATACACATACACATACACATACACATACACATAACATACACATACACATACACATACACATACACATACACATACACATACACATACACATACACATACACATACACATACACATACACATACACATACACATACACATACACATACACATACACATACACATACACATACACATACACATACACATACACATACACATACACATACACATACACATACACAACACATACACACACACACACACACACACACACACACACACACACACACACACACACACACACACACACACACACACACACACACACACACACACACACACACACACACACACACACACACACACACACACACACACACACACACACACACACACACACACACACACACACACACACACACACACACACACACACACACACACACACACACACACACACACACACACACACACACACACACACACACACACACACACACACACACACACACACACACACACACACACACACACACACACACACACACACACACACACACACACACACACACACACACACACACACACACACACACACACACACACACACACACACACACACACACACACACACACACACACACACACACACACACACACACACACACACACACACACACACACACACACACACACACACACACACACACACACACACACACACACACACACACACACACACACACACACACACACACACACACACACACACACACACACACACACACACACACACACACACACACACACACACACACACACACACACACACACACACACACACACACACACACACACACACACACACACACACACACACACACACACACACACACACACACACACACACACACACACACACACACACACACACACACACACACACACACACACACACACACACACACACACACACACACACACAAAGATTCAAAGAAGGTCAAAACGTATAATTCCGTTAAAATTTTTTCATGATTACAATACTTAATTATACTGCGTATAAGAAAGTAAAAATATGTAAAAACATTAATATCCTAACCTCACTTGCTTACTGTCAGAGTGTCTGCTTACTGTTTTATTTATTGCAGCGGGAGCACAATAGAAAAACGCTGTACGCATAAAGTGTATTATTATTGGCGCGCTCTTCAAACTTTTGTGCAATACTAGTACACGTGTTCTTAGAATTAAAAAAAAGTCAATATTCAACATTTGAAATGTTTCGATGAAATATTCATTTAGTTTATTTAACCAGGTACATATTAAAAAAATACGTTTTTCTAGTAAATATGATTGTTATTGCTTAAAGCTATAGTAACCGTAAACTAACTTAAAATGGCTGTGAAAAGTACAATTTTAATGCCACTAAACAATATTCGTTTTTTTTTTAATTAATACTTTTAAAAAGGACGTGCAAAAGGTTTTTTCTTGTTTAAAACTATATATAAATATTTAAATCTTTGCTATACCTACGCATTTGCACAATTTTAAACGTATACAACCAAGTTTTTGATACCTGTTCCATTACTAGCGTCGTTCCATTACTGGTCGATTTACCCTATCTATAAAATTTACTACAACAAATTTTCGGTAACTGCATCTATTTTTGAGTAATTGCAGAAACCTCAAAAATTGACTAGCGTAAACACGCACTTCCGGTCAGGATATTGTTTTCAAAAATAGTAGGTGCACACCCAGGCATATGCAAGTCTTGAGTTTAAATTTAATTAGTTTTTCGACTGGTATAGTTAATAAATAAAAATTTTTTGCAGGAATGCAGTCAATAAATTTAATGTATAAAAAACGCTCATCGTTTCGACAACACAGTTGTCTTCTTCAGGAGACTACAAAGGATCATACATTCAATTATACTAGCTTATACTTATATAAAATACACATTATTTCTAGATAATACACCAAATACTTACATTTTTTTTCTAAGAGTTCTAACAGTTTGTCATTATAATAAAATAGACAGTCATGTGGTTAAAAAATTATATACACACAATCTCCACCGTAATTAAAAACTATTAATAAATAAGTCAATAAAATATAAAAATTATCACAGCTAATTTAGACAAAAAAAAAAAATTTTACAAGCAAACATGGCTACTTTTATCTTTGCAACTAATTGTTCTTAATTAATTAGTAACCAATTGTTTCTTGTTAATATATAGTTATTAGTATAATTTTAGTAGTGATTTTTGCTTTTTTATATTTTATTAGTTCTAATTTAGTGTATTATATTTATGAAAAACGTTATAATACATTATAGACAAGTTGTCAATATCCGTTTGCATATTAATATTATTTTTATCCTTTGCTATATGCAACATTTCTAACGATAATCGTTTATGTAAATTATTTTCTTTTTTAATAATTTTAGTTTCTTCAAAATTAAAAGTGTGTTGTTTTGTAAGGCAATGTTCTAATAGGGCACATTTATTTTGTTTTGTAGTATTTTTTTCTGAATTTCTTTTATGTTCTTGTAATCTAATTTTAAGGTATCTTTTTGTTTGGCCTGTGTATGTGCTAGTGCAATCATTGTAAGGGATTTTATAAATTAAGTTGGACTGTAAATCTAATGGTATATTGTCTTCTAATTGTGAAAATAAATTGTTTGTAGTTTTTTTCATGTTGAATGCTATTTTTAAATTTAAATTTTGTTCTATAACTTTTTTAATTTTGTTGGACGTGCCATCTATGAACGGTTTAGAGAAATATGGTGAAGGTTCAACAACTATATTTTCTTTTTTATTATTGGGGTTCATGATAATATTAACTAATGTTTTTGGATATTGATTTGTAATTAACAATTCTTTAATTTTTTGAATATCCATGTTTTTATATTTAGGTGAGGTTAGTGCTATAGCTCTGTTTTTTAGGTTAGTAATGATGTTTAGTTTCTGATGCTGTAAATGGTTAGAAGTGTAATTCAAATATTTGTCAGACGAACTTGGTTTTTTGTACCACATAGTATCTAAGGTGTTGTCTGTGTTATGTATTATTAAAGTGTCTAGGAATGGAATTTTGTTTTCTTTTTCACATTCAATGGTGAATTGTATGTGTTGATTGTACGCATGGAAACTTTGTACTACTGTATTAATCTTATCTTTATCAATAATAGTGATTAAATCATCAACATATTTTTTAATTAATAGAATAGGATAGATTCTGGATCACATCTTCTACTAAATCATCCATAACTAAATTAGCAACCACCGGTGATAGAGGGAAGCCCATAGCAGAGCCAAATTTTTGTTTATAGTAATTATTGTTATACAACATGAAATTATTGTTATACCAAAATGACATAAGTTCATTAAAATTAGTTTGTGGAACATTTGTCCTTTGTTTTATCAAATCCCATTTTTTATTAATACTTTTTAAAATTAGATCCAGTGGTATATTAGTGAACAGGGATACCACATCAAGGGAAACTAATAATTCATTTCGTTTTAATTTTTTGGTTATTATGAATTCTCTGAATTCAAAAGTTTTTTACATAAAAATCTTCGTTTTCTAGGTTAGATAGTAATCTACTTAATCTGTAGGTTGGAGAATCAATACCACTGACAATCGGGCGTAAGGGATATCGAGTTCGAAAGTTTTCATGATTACAATACTTATTTATACTGCGTATAAGAAAGTAAAAAGATTTTGATGTAAGGCCTTTTTTCACAATGGTAGTTTAAGTTATATCTTATTTTAACAAAATATTGATATTTCTATTTTAACACAATATCAACAAACAAATTCCAAACAAGAACTTCTAAATTCTACTATTAGTTATTCAGACAGGCCGGGTTTGAATAACAATAGTTAGAATTAGAAAACTACAAACGAAGTATTATAATGAATATAAATCTCTAATAGAAAAGTCAAATTTATTTCAAATAAAATTCCAGTTCTGTATCTCCGTAGACTGTCAAAATCGAAAATTAAATTTTTGTTAAACATTTTAATTCAAAATCATCGTTCAAGATATTCAAGTTTTAATTATAAGTTTTTAATTATATATCTTAATTATAAGTTTTAATTCATGTACCTATAAGTTTAAAAATGGGATAAATTGTAGAATTAAAAATCCCACTATCCTTAAGCTCTAAAATACTCATAGTTAGTTTAAGCGTTAATAAGTAAATTTACGGTACTTTTAAGACGAATAATTTTTGTGATGTCTCCTGAAAATAGTTTAGTAACTTTGTTCGATAAGCTACGCTTTAAATGTAAATTCTTTGTGTAAATAAAAAACGTTGCTAGAAAATGTAATTTAATAAAAATGTTTTTAATTTAATTTTTTGTGTAAAACATATTTTTTAATATTTATTTAAGTATGCAAATTAGTACTTTACATGATTATTATGTAAAACGTTAACAGATGATGCTGTTGCCACTTGGTGACACATTTTAATTACATAAAGTAACACTCGGTGTAAGTTTCACAAATATATCCTCCTTGTTCAATGTTTGTCTAGATCAGAATGATTTCCATTTTTTTCAAAGCCTATTTTATAAACAGAACAATGGTTTACCTATGGGTTCTCCACGCAGCCCTCATTTAACTGATGAACAATTTTGAAGAATTAAAAATGTAATATTCTGGTATCACTATGTTAGATCTATTAAATACCCAAAATAATACAATAAAATTTTCTATGGAAAAAGAAGAGATTCGCAGTTTAGATTTCCTTGATATAACCTTAACGCGTTTAGAAAAAGCTGCATTGTCATGTACCGAACTTTCTTATACGCATATGGGTTAAGCCACTTCGTAGTTTCATTATTTTTCTAATTTATAATATTTGTTCTAACCTTTAGATCACTTTTACACTAATTATATTTCTTAGAATATATATTAAAAGCCAAACTTCAAATTATTTACGTCTATTTTGTTAAACAATTGACAGGCGCAGATGATACGATTTATGTAAAAATATATATAAAAGGCAGAAATTTATTTTGAAGCCAGTACACTTTTTGGAAAAAAATTCAAACAAAAGTTGTGCTAAATATGAATACCTTTAATTTTTGTTCATAAAAATTTTCTGTAATTCTAACCATTTTTGAGTAATTGCAGAAACTGTCAAAAATGACTAGAGTAAACAGGCACTTCCGGTTTGATTTTTTTTTTCAAAAATAGGAATGTGCACCTCCTATATGCAAATCTGAAGTTTAAAGTTTCATAATTTTAGCTTCAACCGTTTAGGCTGTAGAGAACATACACACACACACACACATACAGACACACACACACACACAGACGGGCGTCATTCCAAAAATAGTTGAAATCGATTCAGGGAAGGTCAAAACGTATATTTCCGTTGAAATCTCGAGATCGAAATGTTTCATGATTACAATACTTACTTATACTGCGTATAAGAAAGTAAAAATCAATTGACTTTAATATTTATAGGAAACATGCATACATACACGGACTCAATTAAACCTTATTTATCTAATCACCCACTTAATATAAAATTGTCATCTTTCAATTCATCGACTCATAAATATTACTGTGTCTCTTAAAAATTATAATATCATCAAAACGATTGCTATTTACAATGGGTATGACCATAACTTGATATACCAAATGATTAACAAAATTAATAACAAACCACTGCAAAAAGAAGTATATAATGGGATAATTAATCTTTCTCATGTTAGCGGTAATTTTGTGTACGTCTTATTCAATCCTTTTCGTTAGTTATTTCTTTATCAAATTGAACGTAAAGAGCGTCACAGAAGATAAAGTATTCGTAATTCATCTATAATTTGTTACCTACTATTCTCTTTCAGTTTAATGCCGGCGTTTAAAGTGAACAGATCTATTCGTGAATGCTGTGTATTTTATACTTATTTGAACGGTGAGTAAAGTCTGTTTTTGCCCATTACATTCCTGCTTATATAAGTATAGACACCAGTATGAATTGTCACTGGTCCATGTGTGTGATTTGTTTGTGAATCCTATTCTAAACTCTTGTATAAGACGCTAGCCCTGTAACCGCTGCGTGCGGGGGATAGTAGAGTTGCGTCCAACGAAGTACCACGTACCGGTCTGGTGCCAGCGGTGCTGGTAGAGACTGAGATTTAACTCGACTATAACTCTATCTCCTGATACCATGCAGATCACTTGTTGAGAGTGTCAAGTTCTCGCAGATTCACACAGCTGGTATGTGTTGAGCGAACTAACAGGCAGATTCGCAAATTCACGTAGCATGTTTGTGTGGAGCGGAGCCAACGGGCAGATTCACACAGCATGTCTACTTGGAGCGGAGCCTAGCACTCACAGATCTTTGCTATATTGCTTAGAATGAGGGCGTTTATTTCACAGTTAAACATTATACTATCTTTTTGTCATCCTTTTGTGATATATGTTGAGTACTGTTGCCATTATTGTTTGTACGACTTTCTCACTTACAAGGAAACATCCCGAGGTGTGTCTCACCAATTTTAATGATACTGTAGTATGTGAGAAAATAATCGATACGTAATTTTTTTTTCGGCCCGTTTTAACTTCTAAGGGGTAAGAACCACCTCCATAAATTTTAACAAAATCAGGAAAACACGAATAAATCTAAAAATAAGCTTTTTCAAAATAAACTTTAAATACAAAAGTTGCTAGGTTTAGAGAAGGTTATATAATTTTGACCTTCATTTGACCTTGAAATTCATTATCAAGGTCAAATGAAGGTCAAAATTGATTTTTTCCACACCTTAAAAGTTAAAACGGGCCGAAAAAAAATTATGTATCGATTATTTTTTCACATACTACAACATACTACAGTTTCCTTAAAACTGGTGACACACACCTTGGGATGTTTCCTTGTTAGTGTAACCCACTGATGGTTGTATTTTAATTACAGCGTATCTAGGAAGTGGTGCAAGTAGTTCTGTGGACCATCCCGTAGACCGTACTACTCCATCGATAGTATTATTATTTTTAATAAATAATAAGAAGAAAATAAATAAAGGAAGTTTTATTTTCCCTAATCATTTAATACTTAGAACAAAAAATACATGACATTTAAATACATAGGCAATAAATTTAGATACTCGTAAGATAATACTGTACCAGGTGTTTACAACAACTGTAATTGAAAGAATTTAAAAGTTAACCCTATGTTAATTTCGATAGACAAACTAGATTTATCCGGTATATATGAAATTAAATGCAGTAACTGTGATCATTTTATATAGAGCAAACAGGTAGAAGTTTTGGCAAAAGATTAAATGAACTCATGCGCCCTTGAAAAGTGACAAAAAAACTGACTCTAGCTTAGCCAACCATTTAAATGAGAAAAACCATACATGCAAAATAGATAATTTAAAAATATTACACAAAGCAGAGAAGGGTGCTGAATTAACATTTATAGAATCTGTAGAAATAAACAAAACCTTAACCAGAAAGAAGCCCATACTAAATGAACAGCTAGACATATTCGAATCTGAAATAAACCCATACCTGAACCAAATATTACCATAATAAGATGTATTCCAAAGTTCGTTACCTTACCTGCCATAATCTGCCTTTATTTTTATATTATAGTTCATCTCCGACAAAGTTTTGTTTTTACCCACCTATTTGGAATTTCCATCATTTACTGCTTAATCCCATAACTTTTTGAAAGAATTTTTGTATTTCATTGTATTATAGATAGTTAAGTCATTTGAATTCTATAAGCTTGTTGTCTTGTATTCTTATGTCAGACCTGAAGATGGTGTAATAACCGAAACTAGTCGTCTCTATTAAATATATTTGTGAAACTTACACCGAGAATTGTTATTTTATGTAATTAGTATATCTCAGCCAGATGAATTCAACGTCTAAGTTTACGACCGTATTATATTAAATAAGACATCAATTTTTCAGCGGCCATGTATATGCTTTTCACGCTATTATGACGTTATCACTTTTGTGGTTTAGGAGGTCTATTGTTAAAAGAGAGGAAATGTTTAAAGTGATTGCAAAACTATTTATTATATTAGATTTTTCATTCTAATTAATTTTTTTTTAAATATAATTTTTTTAATCTTTCAACAGAAGGTTACAGAGTAGCAGTTTACAATTTGAAGTTTAAACTAAGAGTGAATTACAACAGAGCGTTACATTATTTTAGTTAACAATATCTGTACAACTATAAGTAATATCTAAAACTAACATCGATTGACGATTACATGAATCTCAATAAGTCAATCCAAAGGTTAAAGTATAATCCATTAATATGATGTAATCTAGAAACTACAATTATATAGTTACTCCCTTTCAAGAGGTTACATTATTTTAAAGGATTTTTTATTTCTAATTCTACTTCTTCTGTTACCTTTTTATTCGCATTATTATAAAAGCAATTCTTTATTTTATTCTTATACAATACAATATTTATTACTAAAAATATTAATATTATATAAATTATAACGAAGTGATGTTTCAAATCTGTATTTTTTATTTGAGGTAGATTTTTTGTAGTTACATTAATTTTCTTTACTTCTTCGAGTATTCTAGAATTTTTTATTTGATTCGTTATATTTAATAATTTAAAGTCTTCAAACATCATTTCCTCATAATTCTCTTGAATTAAAGAGAATTCGAAATTATTAAAATTACATTTTTTATTTAATTTATACTTATAAATACCCTTAATATTTTTACTTATAGTATTGCTTTCGCAACCTATTTTAATATTTTGTTAAAATTATTAAATCATTAGTGTTTTGAATCTTTTGCCATGTATTCTCTATATCTAGTTCATGATAATTACATATTTCAAATATTTGTTTTGACAATATATTATTTAAACAATCATTCAATACTAAATATGCTGTATTAAAGAAATATTTTTCTTTTAACTGAATACATTTATTGATTAAAAATGTTTATTTTTAAACAAGAAATAGGTTGTTTGTATTTCATTCAATTGTATTATTACACTATTTTTAAAGGATGGTAATGTTGTAAATTGGAATAATTCATAGGTTTGCTTAGGAAATATGGGAATATCAATTATAAACTGTATTTGTGAGTTATCGTGCTTACAGTATATCTTTATTATTTCATTAAACGTTCAGATATCTTGGTTGTTTGTGATTTGTTTCAAGTTTATGGCATTTATAATACTTGTGTGTAATTTTCCAAGTGTACAAAACGTTAAACTAATTTCAATTTTTTTCATTAGGTTATTTAAGGTTTGAATAATCATAATAAGTTTCTGAATTTTTTGTTCTATTTCAATTTTTCCCTGCCAACTGGAGTTCTTTTTTAAGGTGTATTTTATGTCGGTAATATCTTTTGATAATGAATTTTCGTTATTTTTAACGTGTTCTAGTTGTTTGTTAAATTGATTTATTATTTCTTTATTTATTTTTAAATTATTATCATTCTGATCTTGTAAGAGTTTTTCATTTTCTTTTATTTGTCTAAAGAGATTCTCGTACCGTTCTCCGTCGGAGGCGTCTAAGTTTCCGGTGATTGATTTAATTATTGTACCTAATCCATTTATAAAACCTCGTTTCTTTCTATGGTTATTAAATAGTTTAGCTATTTGATTATTCATATCCATAAAATTATATTCAAGAATATTAAGATAGTCTTGAAATATTTCCGTATTTTGTTTTAGTTGATTCAATAGTTCGTTTTTTAATTTTGTAATTTTTACTGATTTGTCATAAATTTGAGAAATATTATAATATATGATTTGGTTTTACGTTTGTATTTTTGTTTGTCCGAGTTTTATTAGGTGAAATCCATTGTTGTCGGTAATATCAGTTAGCTGTAACATTTGATTTTTATTGTTTAATTTTATTTATTCTAACGTTTTTAAAATGATGTTTATTTTCAACTTTTATACTTCCTAACATAGGGTTGTAATGTTTTACTAAGAAAATTTTAAGCAACGGTTTTTTATATTTAGTAATTAACCTGGGATTCTCTTTTACATATATTTTATCTTTTATTTCAACAGGATTTTTATTTTCTTTATTACGTTTTTGCTTTTCTATTAGAATTTTGTTACAAATTATTTATGATGTTCTTCTTGTTCTATTTGATAATTCTTTTTATAACTTCGTTTATTAATGGTACCGTTCTAAAAAGAATTTCTTGATTTGACCCGAATAATATTTCATTTGGCGTTCTTTTTTTTTCTATTCTAAGGTGTTCTATTAACGTTGAATGAAATCTTTCAATTGCATTTGATTTAGGGTTACCAACACATATGGTATGACTTTCTATCTTTTGCCTTTAATAGTTCTTGTACAAGGCTGTTTTTGAATTCAGTTCCAGAATCCATTATTATCTATTTTGGGACTCTATAAGTTTCCATATATTGAATTAATTTTAATACTACTTTTTTTGCAGTTTTATTTTCCATGGGGTAAATCATTCCATGTTTAGATAATTGATCAAATATAGTAATGAAGTAGCTTTTATTTAAACAAAGTAAATCTATATTAATGATGTCAAAAGGCTGTTTTGGTGTTGGGGTTAAATTATCTATGGCTGGTATTGGCTTTCTTTCGTATTTATTTGGTTTACATAGTTCACATTTATTTATGTATTCTGTAATAGATTTTGTCATTTTAGGCCAAAAATATTTTGATTTTAAATAGTGTAGAAATTATTCCTCTATGATTATTTATGCCGTGATGATAGTTATGAACTATTTCTATTTGTTCATCCTCATTTTCTATGTCAATAATTATTTTATTACATGCTATAATATTTATACTTATAAATTCGAAATTGTTTTTTATTACTTCTGAAAATTTTGTCCAATTCTTTTTCTATAAATGCAGCTAAGTATTTAGTTTTTAATACAATATAATTTTTTATGAATTGAATAATTTCATCTTTTAAATTTTGTGTATTCAATTTACAATAAATTCGTTGTTTCTTATTTCCGAATAACTTCAATATTTGGATTTCAGTTTCATGTTCATGGGTTTTAAATATTAATTGGTTATCTGCAATATTTAATCTATTTGCAACATATCTGATTCAATTTACAAAGTTTTATGTGTCAGAATGACAAGTTCCGCTGTTGCTGGATGTTGAGTCATTCATGTTTATAGTGGGCAATTCGTATACGTTTATTGTAGTATTTGTATCTTCAAATATTTTCAGAATTTTATCGCTGACTAATTTCCAATCTAGTTTATCTAAACCGCATCCTAATAATGGAATATTTATCTCGAATATTTCGTTCGTTATACAGTAGTCACGTAATTCTTTTAAACTTCGTTCTATGGTTTTTAATGTAGGTTTATCTTTACAATGCTCTTTTGTTATTAAATGAAATATTGTTTTGTTACCGAAGGTATAAATAAGGTATAAATAAGGTCTAAAGTTCTTTATGGATTCTACTATAGCCAAAAGTTCTTTTTCTATTGTACTATAATTTTGTTCAGCGTTTCCCAATTTGCACGAATGGTAAGCAACGGGCATTTCTTTTTCATCTGTTTTTTGTAAAAGTACTGAACCAATTGCGTAATCTGATGCGTCTGTTGTTAATATAAAGTTTTTATTAAAATTAGGAAATATTGGTAATATTGGAGATGTCGTGTGTATTTATTTACATTTGTTAAAACAATCTCGCAATTGTTCATTATATATGTCGATTTTTTTGTGCATTTCGTAAACACTTCGTAAAAGGTTTGGTTAATTTTGCGAAATTAAGGATGAATTTACGATACCATCCAATGGTGCCAAGGAAAGATTTAATTTCTTTCTTTGTTTTTGGTATGTAACGTTTTTTTTTATTTTTTCTACTTTCGAGGGGTCTGTACTTATACCGTTTTGGTTTATAATATTGCCTAAATATGTTGTTGAACTTTGCATGAATACTGATTTGTCTATCTGAATTTTGAGATTAGCTTTTCTTAGTTTATCGAAAACGAGATTAATATTATCCAGATGTAGTTCTAAGGTCTTTCCGAATATTATAATGTCATCAAGATATAAAAGACAGATTTTATTTATTAATTCTCCTAGTACGATGTTCATCATGCGTTGAAATGTCGCAGGGGCAATTTTTAAACCGAATGGCATTCTGAGGTATTCATAATGGCCAGATGGAGTTGAGAAGGCTTTTTTTTCTATATCATTCTTATCCATAGGGATTTGATGAAAACCTGAGTGTAAATCCAATGTTGTAAAGTATTTGGAATAAACATTCTTTTGTTAATGGGTTTATTTTTCTAAAGTCTATTACTAAACGTGTTTTTCGTTTACCGGATGCATCTAATTTCTTAGGGACAATCCAAATTGGAGAGTTCCAGGGGGAATGAGAATGTCTTATAACTTTTAAATCTAACATTTTCTTTATATGTTCTTCGATATCGGTTTCATAAATTTGAGGTAAACGATAGTTTTTTGTTTGTGTTGGTACGTTTTCGTTTAATATGATTTTATGAGTGCATATATTAGTATATGATTTTATTTATTACTGGAGTGTTTAAGTTCTTGATATCTTGTAAAGGTCTTTGTTTATTATTTATTTGAATTGTTTTATTTTTAAAATCCATTTTTATATCCAGTTTTGTAAATGCTTCTATTCCTAATAGGAGATTATATTCTTTATGAAAGTTATAAATATAACATTTCAAAGGAATTTTATTAAAATTTATTATTACGTATTTATTTATTGTTCATTTAGCATTAACCGTTTTTGAATGTTATCTTTTTACTTTCTTATACGCAGTATAAGTAAGTATTGTAATCATGAAAAATTTCGAACTCGGGATTTTAACGGAAATATACGTTTTGACCTTCCCTGAATCGATTCCGACTATTTTTGGAATGACGTCCGTCTGTGTGTGTGTGTGTGTGTGTGTGTGTGTGTGTGTGTCTGTGTGTGTATGTGAGCGCTCTACAGCCCAAACGGCTAAAGGGAAAATTATGAAATTTTGAACTTGAGATTTGTATGTGCCTGGCACGAAAACCTTCTATTTTTGAAAACCATATTCCGACCGGAAGTGCATGTTTACCCTAGTCATTTTTTGCAGTTTCTGCAATTACTCAAAAATGGTTACAGTTACAGAAAATTTTTGTGAACAAAAATTAATGATATTTACATTTAGCACAACTTTTGTTTGAATCTTTTTTCCAAAAAAAGTACTGGTTTCAAAATAAATTTCTGCTTATTATATATATTGTTACATAAATCGTATCATCTGCGCCTGTCAATTGTTTAACAAAATAGACTTAAATAATTTGAAGTTTGACATTTAATATTCAATCTAAGAAACATATTTACTGTTAAAGCGATCTAAAGGTTTGAAGAAATATTATAAATTAGAAAAATAATGTAACTACGATATGGTTTAACCCATGTGCGGATAAGAAAGTTCGGTGCATGACACTGCATATATTTTTCATATGTTTTTAATTTATGTTGCTATAAAATTTTGCGTAATCATATTTATATTGGAACCTGTATCAAAAATACAATAAAATTTTGGATTTTTAATGAGGGTAAATTACTTGTTAGGCTTGGGATTACTAGCGCTGCTCTTCCTCTATCTCTGGGTTTACATCTAAAAAATCATTCTCTTCAGGGTAATGTTCAATTTGTTCAATTACTTCTTCGTCATCTTGTTCTTGTATAATTTCGTTAATATTATGATTTTGTTTAATAGTTTGTGTGGACATTGGTTGTGTTATACGTGTTTGTTGTGTCATTGGTCTGGGTGCAAAGTTTCTACGTGTATCGTAATAATTTTTTACAGTTTTATAGGTTGATTGGTGTTGAAGGGATTTGGTTACCAGGGAACTTTTTGTGAGGTATATTAAAGTCAAAATGTTGTTTTTCTTTCATCATAGGTGATTGGTGTTGTGTGTTTGAAAAGTTAAATTCATTTCTAAGTAACTGTTCACATTCCTCAAGTGTGCTGGGATTTTTTTACAATAAAAGATCCTTTTATTGTATTTGGTAATAGTGAAAAAAAATAAGATACTATTAATTTCTGAGTTTATTTTATTATGGCATCTTTTTGCAATTGTGAATATTCTTTCAAGGCAATTTTTGATTTGTATTTTAAAAATTGATGATTGATTGCGTCTAGTGTTTTTTCACTGCCATGTTTATTTTTAATTTGTAAAATTTCTAACAATAGGGTTTCTGCGTTTGCTTTGTCGTCAAATTCGTTTTTAGGAAGTCTTTTAAATCTTCCCAATTAAAAAAATTATTCTCGGCGAGCAATTCCGTTGCTTTAGAAATTAACTTTCCTCTTATTAACCCAAACAAATATGCTTTTTGAAGTGAACTTAATGCAACTGTAGTTAATGTAGATTGTACTTCATCTATAGCGTTTATATAATTATTTAATATTTTGATGTCTCCGTAATAAGGAGGAATAATTTCTGTCAAATTTTTTATTTCAGAAAGTGGAGTTGTAGCCATGTTATTATTTGGTAATATTAATCTGGCAGGTCTTAATATAATACTATTAGGTTGTAGTATTTCTAGATCACGGTTATTTGTGTCTGACATATATTGTGTAAGCCTATGTTTACTACTTAAGTTGTAACTTGCAATGTTATTGTTGCAAGGATTATTGGTATGTTGACGGACATATCCCGGACTCGTAGTTGATTCTTCTAGTTGCGGAGATGTGAACCAAAGATGTGGAACAGCAAATCTTCCTGCTAGTAGTTTTCAAGACGTTTAACTACGTGAACTCGTTGTGGAACAGCAAACACTTCTTTGGTTTGAAATTCGTGAACTCACCAACGGAAAAGCAAGAAGGTTTTGGTTGTCTTGATTAAAGATAGGTCGTCACGGACCTCTGATGGGCTCGATTGTAGAAGCCGTCAGTTTCAGGAATAGCAAAGTGAAGATTTTAAGAAATCACCACAGTAATTTTTGCTTTTACTGTTTTGATGCTATCCTACCGACTGCGCCAATTAGATTTTTTATTCTAATTAATTGTTTTTACTTTCTTATACGCAGTATAAGTAAGTATTGTAATCATGAAAAATTTCGAACTCGAGATTTTAACGGAAATATACGTTTTGACCTTCCCTGAATCGATTCCGACTATTTTTAGAATGACGTCCGTCTGTGTGTATGTGTGTGTGTCTGTGTGTATGTGTATGTGAGCGCTCTACAGGGAAAATTATGAAATTTTAAACTTAAGATTTGTATGTGCCTGGCACGACAACCTCCTATTTTTGAAAACCATATTCCGACCGGAAGTGCATGTTTACCCTAGTCATTTTTTGCAGTTTCTGCAATTACTCAAAAATTGTTACGGTTACAGAAAATTTTTGTGAACAAAAATTAATGATATTTATATTTGGCACAACTTTTGTTTGAATCTTTTTTCCAAAAAAGTACTGGTTTCAAAATAAATTTCTGCTTATTATATATATTGTTACATAAATCGTATCATCTGCGCCTGTCAATTGTTTAACAAAATAGACTTAAATAATTTGAAGTTTGACATTTAAAATTTATTCTAAGAAACACATTTAGTGTAAAAGCGATCTAAAGGTTAGAACAAAGATTATAAATTAGAAAAATAATGTAACTACGATATGGTTTAACCAAAATGCGGATAAGAAGTTTTGGTGCATGACACTGCAGATATTTTAAAATATAATTCTTTTAATTGTACAACAGAAGGTTACAGAGTACCACTTTACAATTTGAAGTTTAATTTAAGGGTGAATTACAACAGAGCGTAACATTATTTTAGTTAACAATATTTGTACAACTATAAGTAATATCTAAAACTAACATCGATTGACGATTACATGAATCTCCATAGGTCAATTCAAAGGCTTAAGTTTATTCCATTAATATAATGTAATCTAGAAACTACAATTATGTAATTTGCACAACAATAAATTACGAGAGCCTGTAATGTAAAATAATAATAAACTATGGGACTTTGGACCAACTACACCTTAAACAGTTCTAAAATTCATTTGTGCAACTCAACAATGATTTTCTTACTTTATTTAACGTTGTATTTTGCTTTTATTTCATCGAAAGTTACACAAAGTATATTAGTAGATGTGATGTACTGTTAGAAATCGTCTAATGTATAAATTACGTATACATTCGAATACTTTCGCATTAAATATGAATTCTACCCCTAATATAAGCAAGCCAAATAACATAAGTTTAATTGGCAAACACTGTTGCTTGCACTACATCGTCGGCTTTAATACCGTTAATTTAATAACACATAAAGGCACGTGAACACGATTTTTGAGATGCGTATTAATAGGTGATAATAAACCAAATAGTTCGAGTAAATATACTTATTGTTCTAATTTCAAAAAAGTAGATAATTTGCTTGCATACTATACTCTACCAACTTAGGGTGGCTCATTGTAACATGATTTTTAAAATTTCTGTTCTTACCCAAACAACCAACCACTCTCCTTACTTTTCAATATTGCATTTTTAGAGCTCCCGAACAAGTCAGTGCTCTCTCCAATATTTAATACTTCAAAAGTGATTAACACTACTGCCCAACTACTGGATTAGCATCACACTACAAGGACTTTCCCCGCCCGTGAAGTGTTTATTTTCGTTACCAATCTCATTGGTAAATGAAATTTAGTTAAGCACTTATAATATAATCCCAGCATAATAACATTATGTATTATTGCGTAGTTTTTGGTTTATTCAAAATTTTGTGCGTATTGTTTGTATGCCAATATTACAATAAAATGCGTAGTTGTTCTTTTCGATATAGTGATGGTAAAAAATTCAGTTGTAATTTATCCGTGAAACGTTAGGAATGTTATAGGAATTTTTTCTATTAATGATAAATAAATATATATATATATATATATATATATATATATATATATATATATATATATATATATATATATATATATATATATATATGTATACCTTACCCTATATATATATATATATATATATATATATATATATATATATATATATATATATATATATATATATATATATATATATATATATATATATATATATATATAGGGTAAGGTTGCTCAAGTCGTACCCCATAAGGGAAAAAGCGTATAAAACCTAGGATTTATCAAATAAATAAAAATAAAATGTGTTGTTCACTACCTGCACTAATATTGTAGTTATTTATTATAAAGAAAATAAAAAATCTATATTCTTTCACGTAAAATAAACTAAATCTTTAAAAAGTTACATCGGTACGACTAAAGAAACCGGTTTCCTAAGTCGTATCACCTATAGCCTAAGTCGTACCTAAGGATTAAATTAAGCAACAAATGAATGAAAAATTATTTTTTATTAATCAGCTTATTAGTGTGACGAAGTTATGGTCATTTATACAGCAAGCACCATGGCTACGGGGCTAAGGTGCTTGACTACCGTTCTAGAGGTCCGGGGTTCGATTCTTGGCTGCGAACGATCCAACTTTTATTTTATTTTCAGATCGAGGCAGGTTTCTTTGCAAGCCTCGAAACGTTTAATTAGCAGCCTAGTATATATACAGGCCCTAGTTGAAGCGTAAACTCACTCTACACCGAGTATCTGTACCGTGGCTTTCCTGGTCGATACATAGTGCTTCGAGATTTTGCTGAGATTGTCTTGACCGTGGTTTTCCTGGTCGACACCGAGGTTTACAAACCGCGTGGTGAGTACGAGACGTTTGCGTACGTCATCCACACCGTTTCTTTCCGTTCTTTTCACGCCTAGCGGCAGCCGTGGTTCTCCTGGCAGTAGCTAGGTGTAGTTTCCGACCGTTTTTATTAACCGTTCTTTACCGGTTCGCGATATTCTCGTTCGCGTAACTCCGCGTTACTTTTACCGTGCCTAGCAGCAGCCGTGGTTCTCCTGGCAGTAGCTAGGTGTAGTTCCCGACCGTTTTTATCAACCGTTCTTTTACCGGTTCGCGATATTTTCATTCGCGTGGCTTCGCGTTAATTTTACCGTGCCTAGCAGCAGCCGTGGTTCTCCTGGCAGTAGCTAGGCGTAGTTTCCGACCGTTTTTATTAACCGTTCTTTACCGGTTCGCGATATTCTCGTTCGCGTAACTCCGCGTTACTTTTACCGTGCCTAGCAGCAGCCGTGGTTCTCCTGGCAGTAGCTAGGTGTAGTTTCCGACCGTTTTTATTAACCGTTCTTTACCGGTTCGCGATATTCTCGTTCGCGTAACTCCGCGCTACTTTTACCGTGCCTAGCAGCAGCCGTGGTTCTCCTGGCAGTAGCTAGGTGTAGTTTCCGACCGTTTTTATTAACCGTTCTTTACCGGTTCGCGATATTCTCGTTCGCGTAACTCCGCGTTACTTTTACCGTGCCTAGCAGCAGCCGTGGTTCTCCTGGCAGTAGCTAGGTGTAGTTTCCGACCGTTTTTATCAACCGTTCTTTTTACCGGTTCGCGATACTCTCGCTCCCGTAGCTTCGCGTTACTTTTCCCCTGTCTAGCGGCAGCTGTGGCTCTCCTAGCGGTAACTAGACGCGATTACCGGCCGTTTCACCAACCGGTAATTTTACCGGTTCGCGAGTTTTGTTCTATTTAGTCTCTAGGGCAAATACTACACCGCTCCCAACTAGCGGACATGTTACCGGCCCGTGCCATGTCGGGATTTTAGCCATAACTTCGACCATACCCCGTCACCGGCACCGACAGAGTCCTCTGTATTTTCTTTGGAGTGAAACCAAGGGATAAATAAAAGCCACGAGATAAATAAATCGCAAGTTTTCTTTCAACAACCCTGAACCTTCCCACTGCAGCTATCCCCGGCAACCCCTCTAGTAAGTGCGACCGTAAAGCCGTATCCGCTGAAGGCGCCCGAGCACCAGGCAACCAGCACACACGAAAGGGGGACATTGTTACGTGGGCCACACCAGGCCAGATAGCGTCACAAATTGGCGCCCGAACAGGGACCTGAAAGGAAAAGGAAAAAAACACTTGCAAAATGACCGAGCGTTCGGAACCCTCCCCACCAACAACGTCTTCCATGGCGTGGATCTACGCATTAAAAAAGGAAGACCTGCAGACCCGGTTGCGGGAACTAGGACAAGACGCGACGGGAACTGTAGACGACCTACGGAAGAGAATGGTAGCACTCGTACGACAACTGGCCGAGCCGCAAACAACTAAAGAGCCCACCAAAGCCGACAAAGTAGAAGCGGATGACCAGGAAACGGCACCGCGACAGTATCCGTTGGCAGGGACTGAAAACCCGGTACACGTTTGCGAAAGGGTGCGCAAATGGAACGTACAGTTCGATGGAAAAACAGACCCCGTCTCCTTCTTGGAGCGAGTGGAAGAGTTAAGGGCGAGCTACAGCGTTAGTGACAACCTACTCCTAACCGCCCTGCCTGAACTGTTCCGAGGCACGCCACTACAGTGGATCAGAAATAACCGCAGTCATTGGAGAAACTGGCAAGATTTCGTCGAAGAATTCAAGGAGTTCTATGTCGGCACAGACCAGCTGTTACGATTAGAAGAAGAGATAAATCGCAGGAAACAGAAGCCGGGTGAAAGGGGTCGCGATTACCTGACAGATATTCAGACGCTGATACGACGGTATGGGGCACTGAATCCAGAGCAGGAGTTGTTCCGTATTTACGGCAATCTGCTGCCGGAATACCGCCAATACATCCGCCGCCGCGATATAAACAATATCCGGGGCCTCATCCGAGAAATGGAGGAATTCGAACGCCTTCAAAAAGAATTGAAGCCACAAGGGCCAACAACACACCTCCACGTTATGGCCTCCACCACACCAAAACCAAGCACACCGTCAACCACCGATGCATCGGTACTCTGCTGGAGATGTGGAGAGCACGGTCACTTTCGCACCACCTGCCGCAACAAACCAAAAATGTTTTGTTGGCGCTGTCAGAGACAGGGGGTGTTGACCCGGGACTGCGGGTGCGAGAAAGCAAAGGCGGGAAACGAGAAGTGAGTTGCCAAGCGAAGGGGCAAGGGCAACTCACTTTAACCGCACCGCCCTTTAACACCCGAGGGGAAGAGACTAGCGATCTACCCGTCATCGAGGAAAACGTATCATCAGACAGCCGTCTTTTCCTGGACATCGTTCTGAAGGGGAGAAAATTAAGAGCACTACTTGATACCGGCGCTAGCTACTCCTATGTCAACGACAACCTCGCTGCAAAATTAATAGACCGCCACACAACCTGGGAACCAACCGACCCGCAACAAGTGAGACTAGCAGATGGCACAACAGTACCAACGAAAGGAACGTTGACACTAGGTTGCATTATCGAAGGAATCTGGAAACCTCTCCCGTTTCAGAGTTTGCCAGGCCTTACAAACCCAGTAATCTTAGGGATGGATGCACTACGGGCATTCAACGTAACGATAGACATCACGCAAAACAAAGTCTTTGTACACCTCCCTTCAATCAATTCCAGCCTATGTGCGATGCAGACATCAAGAGACCCCACATCAAGTCTGTCCGACTTTCTAGCGGAGGAACTGCCAAAATTCGCACATCTCAAAGGAGTAACACCGGTCGTAAAGCATGAGATAAAATTGACGAATCCAACACCAATTAAACAACGATACTTACCACGGAACCCCAGAATGCAGCAGATAATTAATGAAGAAGTGGATACAATGCTAAAAAACGGCATCATCGAGAAATCCTGTAGTCCATGGAGCTCACCCGCGGTAATCGTCCGCAAAAAGGACGGCAGACCAAGGTTCTGCATCGATTTTCGCCAACTAAATAAAGTATCCGAAAAAGATGCGTACCCGCTGCCATATATATCAGCGATACTTGACAAACTGCGACCCGCCAAATATTTTTCGACGATCGATCTAAAGGACGGCTACTGGCAAGTAGCCCTCACCGAAAGTAGCAAACCACTAGCCGCATTTACAGTGCCAGGGAAGGGCTTGTACCAGTTCAAAGTAATGCCCTTCGGACTCCACGCGGCGCCTGCCACGTTCCAGAGGCTCTTGGACACCGTCATCGGCGCTAAAATGGAACCCCATGCATTTGCGTACTTGGATGATATTGTCGTCATCAGTGTCAGTCTAGAAGAGCACATTCAGCATCTGCGCGAAATCTTCCAACGACTGAGAGATGCCAACCTAAAAATCAATCCGGAGAAATGTCAGTTTGGCGCACAATCTATCAAATACCTGGGTCACGTAGTCACCGGAAAAGGAATCCAAACCGATCCGGACAAAGTGGACGCCATTGTCAAGATGACCCCACCAGAGACAGTACGAGAGCTCAGGCAATTACTGGGAGCCGCATCCTGGTACCGCCGCTTCATACATCAATTCTCACATAAAGTGACGCCCTTAACGTCATTATTGCGGAAGGGACAGAAATGGAATTGGGGGCCTGAACAAACTCAGGCCTATGACCAACTCAAGAGGTCACTTACATCCGCCCCAATATTAACATGCCCGAACTTCGAGGAACCCTTCCTCTTGCAGACGGATGCTTCCGACAAAGGCATTGGAGCGTCGCTGGTCCAGGGAGACTTAAGCGAACCGCGTGCTATTGCCTACATAAGTCGTACACTCTCCGCCGCCGAAAAAAATTATTCAACGATTGAAAAAGAGTGTTTGGCCATAGTGTGGGCAATTAAAAAATTACGCGGGTATTTAGAAGGCTACCGATTCACAGTGGTGACAGATCACCAGGCCCTGCGATACCTAGGTTCACTCAGAGAACCCACTGGTCGGTTGGCACGATGGGCCGTCACGCTACAGCAATACGATTTCGACACAATCTATCGAAAGGGTAGTCAAAATTATATGGCCGACATGTTAAGCCGCAAACCCCTACCAGAGATCAGCTCCCTCGAACCAACCAGATGCCTCTGGTATAAGAGGATGATGCAAGGTGTCACCGAGCATCCACAAATCTACCGAGATTACAGTATCCGTGAGGGGAGACTTCACCGTCGGTTCTGGGACCCCGCTGATCTTTCCGAAACCGAACCACAGCGAGAGTGGAAACTGTGTGTTGCTACGGAGCAAAGGAAGCAAATTCTGATGGAAAATCATGACCGCCCAGAAGCTGGACACCTAGGCATTGCCAAGACAATTGCACGATTGGCGCTCCGCTACTACTGGCCAGGCATGTACCGCGAGGCGACCAAGTACGTTCGCCAGTGCCCGAGCTGCCAAGAGTTCAAAACCGACCAACAAGGCTTGGCTGGTCAAATGGGACCTCCGAAAGTAAGTCAGCCTTGGGAAACGGTCGCAACGGACATCATGGGACCATTGCCCAGGTCCAGCCGTGGATTCGAATACGTCGTCGTATTCCAAGACAGGCTAACGAAGTGGATTGAGTGTCGGCCCTTAAGGAAAGCCAACGGCGCGGCGATCATCCTTGCACTTCGCGAGTTGATTCTATGTCGGTATGGCTGCCCGAAGACCATGATCTCCGATAACGGCAAGGAGTACGACAACAAAACAGTGCGCAATATATTACAAGAATACAATATCCACCATCACCGAACCCCGCCATATACGCCACAAGCAAATCCGGTTGAGAGGGTGAACCGGGTTCTAAAGCCGATGCTAGCACAATTCTGCCAAACCAACCAACGGCAATGGGATGCGCTGATCCCGGAATTCATGCTGGCAATCAATACCAGCCGACACAGTTCCACTGGATACTCCGCTGCCTATTTAAACTTCGGACGAGAGCCAACCCTACCTACGGGAGTGCTTGGCAGCACAACGACGGAGGGTACCGACGAACCGCAATTATCCGAGGAACATCTCAACCGCCTGCAAGCACTCAAAGACGTACAGGAGCTGGCGCGCATAAATATAGCTCATGCGGCCACCAAGCAAAGCACCCACTATAACTTGAGGCACCGAACTCTCACGTTCGATAAAGGCGACAAAGTCATGCGACGTGAACACCCGCTTTCATCCGCAAGCAAGGGTGTTGCCGCCAAACTCTGTCCCAAGTACTCCGGACCGTGGACCATTCACAAACGCGTGTCCTACCAGACCTATAATCTCCGCAATAAAAATGGCAAAAACTTAGCCAACATACATGTTAAAGACTTGAAACCTGCATTTTCAGACACAACCCCTGATGGAGTTACTTTCACCCATAAAACCGAGCGAGAGGGTGCTCCTGAATGCCTGCCTGGTGTGGAAATGCCCGCTGAACGATCCCAAAACACCACCGAGACCCTGGGGGCCTCCATGGTCACCGCCAAGGACGCCTCGACGAATGGCGCCGATGCGCAGGGTCGCCCAGCAGCCAGTGCCAACCAAGAAGGCGGTGCTGCTCTGCCATTGGAGCCCAGCGCCGGCACCAATCTCGCCACTACCAGCCACCCCGCCTCACCACAGACCTCCGCTGGTGGCGGTAATGCCATCAAACCCGGAGGACTATTTGCGGCTGGACGCATCCCCCATCGCGTCCCCCCTAGCCTCACTACGTGGCATAACCCCGCTTCAGACCCACGCACCCCCTTCAGAGGCCCAGCGACCGATTCTGCTGCCAACCGAACCCCCCGCAACGAACCTGCAGTCTGCCACCCGCCGAAGACGCGTACTGATGCCAGCCCCAGGAGGTGGCCTGAAGTACGTCACGGTCATGGACCCGACCGCACCCCGAACCGCAAGGAGACGCAGGAGGAAGAAGAAGGCGTCCCCGTCATGCAACGCCCCCTAGTATAGTTATAATTTATTTTTGTTATGTTTTTTTGTATTTTTATTTTTTGTTATGGTTTTTTTTTCATTATAAATAAGTATGTGTTGGGGGTTACACAGCCGCTTTCTTTAGTTAAGTTAGGGAGGGATGTGACGAAGTTATGGTCATTTATACAGCAAGCACCATGGCTACGGGGCTAAGGTGCTTGACTACCGTTCTAGAGGTCCGGGGTTCGATTCTTGGCTGCGAACGATCCAACTTTTATTTTATTTTCAGATCGAGGCAGGTTTCTTTGCAAGTCTCGAAACGTTTAATTAGCAGCCTAGTATATATACAGGCCCTAGTTGAAGCGTAAACTCACTCTACACCGAGTATCTGTACCGTGGCTTTCCTGGTCGATACATAGTGCTTCGAGATTTTGCTGAGATTGTCTTGACCGTGGTTTTCCTGGTCGACACCGAGGTTTACAAACCGCGTGGTGAGTACGAGACGTTTGCGTACGTCATCCACACCGTTTCTTTCCGTTCTTTTCACGCCTAGCGGCAGCCGTGGTTCTCCTGGCAGTAGCTAGGTGTAGTTTCCGACCGTTTTTATTAACCGTTCTTTACCGGTTCGCGATATTCTCGTTCGCGTAACTCCGCGTTACTTTTACCGTGCCTAGCAGCAGCCGTGGTTCTCCTGGCAGTAGCTAGGTGTAGTTCCCGACCGTTTTTATCAACCGTTCTTTTACCGGTTCGCGATATTTTCATTCGCGTGGCTTCGCGTTAATTTTACCGTGCCTAGCAGCAGCCGTGGTTCTCCTGGCAGTAGCTAGGCGTAGTTTCCGACCGTTTTTATTAACCGTTCTTTACCGGTTCGCGATATTCTCGTTCGCGTAACTCCGCGTTACTTTTACCGTGCCTAGCAGCAGCCGTGGTTCTCCTGGCAGTAGCTAGGTATAGTTTCCGACCGTTTTTATTAACCGTTCTTTACCGGTTCGCGATATTCTCGTTCGCGTAACTCCGCGCTACTTTTACCGTGCCTAGCAGCAGCCGTGGTTCTCCTGGCAGTAGCTAGGTGTAGTTTCCGACCGTTTTTATTAACCGTTCTTTACCGGTTCGCGATATTCTCGTTCGCGTAACTCCGCGTTACTTTTACCGTGCCTAGCAGCAGCCGTGGTTCTCCTGGCAGTAGCTAGGTGTAGTTTCCGACCGTTTTTATCAACCGTTCTTTTTACCGGTTCGCGATACTCTCGCTCCCGTAGCTTCGCGTTACTTTTCCCCTGTCTAGCGGCAGCTGTGGCTCTCCTAGCGGTAACTAGACGCGATTACCGGCCGTTTCACCAACCGGTAATTTTACCGGTT
>OX122907.1:7332212-7337212 GCA_944738965.1 Nebria brevicollis | reverse complement strand
AGACTCCGCATGAATTATGGACCGGAAAAAGGCCGAGCGTTAGACACTTGCGAGCCGTAGGCTGCGACATGTTTGTACACATTCCAAAGCAAAAACGCAAGTCTAAACTGTCAGCAAGAACCGATAAAGGGTTGATGGTCGGGTACGCATTGCACGGTCAAGGATACCGCATATGGACACCTGGAACGCGGCGAGTTGACGAGTCGCGTGACTGCGTGTTCATCGAAACGTCTCCTGGAGAGGGCCTGTGGCAGAAGCATCCGAGAGTTCGCGAATGAACAGCAACTGCTAGCAATGACCACGTGGAGGCTTTTACCGTCAAGACTGAACAAGAAGTCAAGTCAAGTTTGAGGAATTACAAAAAGAAAAGGGTGAGGAAGTTCTGACGAACGACAATATACCTGGAAACCCTGAAGTAACGGCGAGGAAGCGTGGAAAACCTAGTCCGGTGAAAATAAAGAGCAAACACGGAATGACACTTCGCCAAAGGACATGTAACATCTCAAATCTACCTTGATCGAATGTCATGACGGGTACCGATGAAGATCCCTCGTGCTTCCAGGACGCCATGAAATCCACGGAGTCATCACAATGGTTGGAGGCGATGACTGAGGAGATGAGCTCGTTGAAGAAACATGATTCCTGGAAACTTGTTCCACAACCTACTGGAGTAACACCCGTAAGATGCAAATGGGTTTTCAAGAAGAAAACAGTGGGTGACACTCATCGATACAAAGCGTGCCTCGTAGCAAAGGGATTCCACAACGAAAAGGTATTGATTATAACGAGATTTATGCTCCTGTTTCCAGCTTAGAAACCACTCGCTTATTAGTAGCTGCTAGCGTCGAGAGAAATTGGATCATCGATCAGTACGACGTGAAAACCGCTTACCTTCACAGTGACCTGAAAGAAGTCATGTACATGGAGCAACCCGAAGGATTTAAACAGGCTGGGAAATAAGCGTTTGTCTGTCAGCTGAAGAAGTCAATATACGAACTCAAGTAGAGCGGCAGATCCTGGAACGACCATTTGTTGATAAACATTGGATTTGTGCGTAACCCAATCTATCCATGCGTTTACGAGTTCATATCAGAACACGGCCGAGCCATACTGACCGATTACGTCGATGACATGCTGGCTATAACGGAAAACGAAGCTACAAAACTGAAGGTAAAATCACAACTTGGCAAATGCTTTGAGGTTAAGCACGTTGGGGAAATTTCGCACATGCTGGGAGTCAAATTTGAGAAGAAGAAGAACGGAAGTCTCGAACTTTCTCAAGAGGACTACATCAACCAGCTGATCAATCGTTTTGGATTGCAAGATGCGAAAGGAGCCTCAACGCCAATGGAAGTCAAGCGGAAATTTCTAGAGGACAACAATGTAGATTGTCCGGACGTTCCATATCGAGAACTAATCGGCGGACTTCTCTATCTTTCCCAGAGAACTAGACCAGACATAGCGTTCGCCGTCGCAAAATATATAAAATAATTATTTTAGATTTTAGCACATAAATATATAATGACATCTCGAATTTGTATGATTTACTGTAGCGTAAAAAAATTAATAATTGTAAAATATTTCAACTTATTATTTATCCTTTATACGCATAATTCTTAATTTCATTTGTGTTTGTGTTGTTCAGTTTTATAACCCTAAAATACAGATTAACAATTAGATTATTTAAATAAAATAAATTTCAGTAATTAATATTAACCAGATATGTTAAATTAATTCGTTGTTAGTTTTGTATTTATTTAAAGTAAAAGTTGGCCGTAACATGGGGGATATTGTAAAAGATATCGTACGTATGGTATGTGATATGATCATGATGGAAGAATGTCGATAGATATATTGACAAAGAAAATAAAAACAAGCTGACATTTCTGTCACTGAACTTTTTTTTTACGCATTTTAATTAATTCGTAGGAATTAAAAAATTTTTGAAAAATTTTAATGTTTTTAAATTTTAATGATCTATCCAAAATGAGTGTACGAAATTATATTAGCGTATACGAAAGTATATTGACACACTTATGCTCAGATATCTTATATTAATTTTAAAGATATTTGAAATTTTGATAAACAACAAAAATATCGTCCGCTAAATATATCCGCAATTGTATACAGATGAAACAATCAGCAACAATACACGAACCATTCAATATAAGATCAGATTTCTTATCGAGATAAAACGGAATCTAAAATTTTAGTTAGTCGTGGCATAGCGTATGACATCATTATAGCACAGATTAAATATATACAGATAGACAATGTAAATGGGACTACGCGCAGCGCGTCGTTATAGTTCTTTTTTGTACCAAGAGATGGTGCTAGGAGTGCTATCATTATGTTTTGAATATACGTACAGTCACAGCCATAAACTTTGTTCTAGCAAATACATTCTTGAAAAAGCCGAACGCTTGTCTGAATCATGAGAGTGTACGAAAGTCGAACGCTTGATGTTAGCAATGTCTCCACATTGCGTTTTAGAAATAATTTTGTTATTTTCGTACGAACGAAATATTAAAAAAAAAATAAAAATTTATATATATATATATATATATATAAATATATATATATATATATATATATATATATATATATATATATATATATATATATATATAAATATACTTATATATATATATATATATATATATATATATATATATATATATATATATATATATATATATATATATATATAAATATATACTTATATATATATATATATATATATATATATATATATATATATATATATATAAATATATACTTATATGTATATATATATATATATATGTGTATATATATATATATATATATATATATATATATATATATATATATATATATATGTATATATATATATATTGTAACGCGCCGTCGACGTATTACGTAAACTGTAGACATTTAAATAACTAAAAGTTACTCAAATGTTAATTTAACAAAATAAGTTCACAAAATTTATTAAGCAAAATCAAAGTTATTGATTTTATATTGATTTATTCTTCAAAAATAATTTCTCTAATTGAAATTTAGATTTTAATATAAATAATTGACTTTAATTATTTATTAACTATTTTTAATTGGCATGATCGTCTCGTTTTGGACCTACGTTGTGTGTGTGTGTGGTAACTAAATAATTCGTTGATCTAAAGTCGCACAGAAAAGGAGTTGTACGGAATATCGAAATAAAAGAGTTTGAATCCTTCCTATAACAATCAGTTTATTGAACATAGATTTTATGGAATGCAATGCAAAATGATCTATGACTCCGTGAGGCTAACTGATGGCTAGTAATGCACTCGCACTGAGTGTCGCCAAAGCTCACGTACTGATGTAGAATAAAAACTACTAATTACCAGAATTTACTGTTTTAGTACTGTGTATGAAATCTGACGGTCACAAAGGTGTTTTATATGCAGAGCTTTTGTCCGCGGAACTGTTTGCGTTCCGTGCACGCCACTGGACTTACGTTTGTTGGCCAGCCCGTGCACCGTAGAAATAGTAAGAGTCGTCGACACCTTGTTGTGTGAGGTAGATTTGAATACAGCTTTATTCAGTCCAGTCTGGTAATCGTTATTTAATTTAATTTAGTAGTATGCAATGAGGACTCATCAGAACGACCGGTCACTCAATCCATCTCATATGCTAGTGCTCACAAAATCATAGATATGTCGTTGACAATAATATATGAAAGTTACTTGTATTAAATTTGGGATAAAAGATCTTCCTGTTGCTTAGTAACCCTCTGATAGACGCTTGGTTTGTTGGTAGTTAGATCGCCTGGTTGGATTGATACGTAGATCGATCGACTGGCCGGATTGGTTGGCAGTTGGTCTTGATTGGTTCGTCACTACTCGTACGTAATCCACGGAACTCACAAAACCCACAAACTCTCACCCCGAATCTCGATCGCGATTAAAACTTTCGTAAACTCGTTAGTGACTTAATATTCGTCAATCTTTAGCTTGAAAGAATTTACTGGAATATTAAACTATCAACTCAAAGTACGTTTGTAATTTTAAACAGACTATTGCCGTAGTAATAATTAAAATACAAAGTTCAAAGAATTTAGTGCCGTAACTTTTACAGTCGATTAAAATACAGAACAAACAGACTCAGTAAAGACTTTAAACTGTTTTATCTGATTTTAATATAAAAGATTCTAAGTTTTATTATTTCTCACGAAATTTAAAACGTTCGAACGGTTTGACAGAGAAAATCTGACTATCTTCCTATATCTCTCAGTGAGTTCCTCATCAGCTCGGAATTGTTGTTCCCGCCCCCAAAAGTCACCCCCTCAACGAATATTCTTTTCTATAACACAGAAACCCAAATATAAATCCAAAACTATGCGCAATTATACTTCCTTATTCGTTCAAATATTAATAGGCCTGCCCCATCAGTACGGTCCTGATTACTGGTTGGATGGCTCAGCGTCTTCGGGGTTGAGGCACTTGCGAAATCCATTGGTAAGAGAGAGTGAACACTATCCCTACCCCCACACACCAACGCATCCGTGCGTCTCACTTGACACTGTTACACATTTCTTCCTTCAATGTTTAAATAATTCTACGAAATTGTTTAAACATCCCGATATAAATAAATGGTCATTATTGCTGTCCTCAAAATTCCATCATACTCAAGATGTGGAGAAGTCACGGCAAAATTTCGTTTTAATTAAAAGATGGTTTTGTAAGAAGTGCAACAAATCGTTTGGTTTAAATAATTATACCAAATTCTTTGTGTCTTCCCCGATTCTGTGTAATTTAATCTTTATTACGACCAAAATTATCCTCTGGTCGTGTTTGATCAAAGAACTTGTTAGTTCTTGCGAACTGACAATACTTTTGAATTTATGGTAAAAAGGCGTTTACTTAATGCAGTCGAGACAAGTAACAATGGTTTTACGTTACAGTTATTTATTGTATTATTTAACGCTAATATTCAAAAAAAATGCTGTCACTAACATTTTTCAACATCTGGTTAGT